>JBBPFJ010000690.1:0-25222 GCA_037975025.1 Excoecaria agallocha | reverse complement strand
GCATCACTGATCTGATGGAAAAGGCTAGGCAAGACATCTAGCTGGATGACATCCTGAGGTCCAACAGGTGAAGAAAGGCCAGTGTTATGGATAGGATACAGTATCCATATGGGCAATCATTCAACCAAACTTTTGTATCCAAGCGGATAACGAGGAGCCCCGATCAGGCCTCTACTTCAAAAAGTCTAGGTAAGCAGAAGGAAGTTGAACAAGGCAGGTTCAATCTGTCTAACAACCAACCGGCCTAAACCTTTACCCCATTCAACACCAACCCTGCCCAGGTATTGATGTGGATTAAAGAAAAACACAAGAAAGTCAGTTGGCATAAGAAGCTATACAAACAGTTAAAAAGCAAGAGGAACCATAGCAAATACTATAAGTTTCACAAAGACATTGATCATACGACTGAAAAGTGTTACTCTCTGAAGGAGAAGATCGAATGAATCCTATAAAAAGGGTCCCTCAAGAGATTTGTAGGTCCGGCTAGAGGTGGAAGTCCTTGTAGATAGCTCGACATTAGGAAAGATGATTCTGGCTCTGATGATAATGATAAGCATACGAACCCTAGGAATCCAGATCCATGTAGGCCATATGCTGAGGTCATAAATATGATTACTAGAGGATCATCATATGGAGAAGACCTCTCCAAAAAGAAAAAGGAGAAAGGCATTTATGTCTCCCATCAAGCCAAATGGTTTGCTCTGATCACCATATCCAGTGAAAGACGCTCGAGATGTAATATTTTCTCATAAGGATGCTTTAGTCATCAAGGCTTGGATCCATAATTTTGATGTGAAAAGGATTTTGGTGGATAATGGTAGCGCTTAAATGTGCTCACACTCCAGGCTTATAGAGCTATGGGACTACAGATCGAGAAGCTGAAATCGAATGCTACCCTTCTGATCAGGCTAGGCAATACTATAGTCCTAGTGGCAGGATCCGTAGAGCTATTTATTGAACTTGGCCAAGAGGTTGTCATCCACGTATGCAAGGTAACCTTTATGGTAATTGATATGATTTTTGCCTATAATGCTATTTTTGGCAAGTCCCTACTCTTTCAAAACAAAGCTGTCACCAGCATACGATATATGATGATGAAAATCCCTATAAAAGGGGGTGTTGCCATCCTGAGAGGCGACCAAAAGGCATCCTTAAAGGTGTATATCACCATGATCAAGCAGCAGAAAGAGGCCATGATTGTGAAGCCAAGACTGGAGCAATCAGAGTCAGCAGCAAAGCCAAGAATGGGTCCCGTCGAAGAGGTAAAGGCAAAAACACTGTCGAAGGGCAAGAATGTTCAGGTTAAGACCTGCATAAGCTCAAAAATTAAGGATACAATTATGCAGGTTTTGATGATTAACCAAGAATCTTTTGCCTGGAAGCCGAAAGATATCCCTGGGATTGATCCTGAAGTGATCACCCACAAGCTCAATGTGGAACTAACCCACCGATTGGTCAGGAAAAATTTGCGTAGATATGCTTCCAACTAGAAGAAATTTATATCCTAGGAAGTTGATAGGCTACTAAAAGCTGGTATGATCCGAGAAGTCGATGACCCAGAGTGGTTTGCCAATATGGTATTGGTAAAAAAGAAAATTGGGAAGCTACGGATGAGCTTGGACTTTACAGATCTCAATAAAGCATATCCAAAGGATAGCTACCCTCTGCCAAGTATAGACCAGTTAGTGGATACAACTGTATGCCATGCCATATATTCTCTCCTCGATGCGTATGCTAGCTACCGCCAGATCCTGATGTGGCTTCTGGATTAAGAAAAGACAAGTTTGATTACTAAAGATGGAACCTTTTGCTACAAGGTAATGTCATTCGGTTTGAATAATGCAGGTGCCACATACCAGCATCTCATGAACAAGATTTTCAAAGACCAGATCAAGCATAACATGGAAGTTTACATAGATGATATGATTATCAAGAGTAAAAGCCCGAAGGAACAATCTACCGATCTGGCAAAAGTTTTTTGCACGCTAAACAAGTTTTAGATAAAGCTCAACCCCGAGAAATATATTTTAAGGGTTTCCTCAGGAAAATTCTTGGGCTTTATGGTTTCTCAAAGGTGGATCAAAGCTAACCCAGAGAAGATAAAGGCCATCCTAGAAATACAACCCCTGAGAAATATAAAAGATATTCAGAAGCTAAATGAAAGAATCACAACCCTCAGAAGATTCATTTCCTCCTCAGCCAAATGTTGTACTCCATTCTTCAAGAAGCTAAGGAAGAATGATACTTTTAGTTGGGGAACGAATTGCCAAAAAGCTTTTGAAGAGTTGAAGAAATTCCTAGCCGATCGATCTCAGGTGAAAATCTCTATCTTTATTTGTCTACCTATGGCGAGGCTGTTACAGGATTCTTGATTAGGGAAGAAGGAACCCAGCAACTGCCCATGTACTACGTGAGCCAGGTGCTTAGAGGGACAAAATTAAAGAAGGGCCCTATCGAGCAGCTTATCACTACACTCATGATGTGCACCTGGAAGCTAAGGTAATATTTTAAAGCACACTACATCATTATCCGATCGAGCCAACCGATAAGAAAAATTCTCCAGATCCCTTACCTAGAAGGCAAGATGGTGGGATGGACAATCAAGCTCCAGTTATGAGATGTGAGGTACGAGCCCAAAATGGCCATAAAAGCACAAACGTTAGTAGATTTTATGGTTAAGTTCACTGGCGAAGAGATGGACGCCCAACCCTAATGACTAACGTGGGAGATTATCATAGATAGAGCCTCGAATAACACCTGAGGAGTTGTAGGAATTATAATAATAGGTCCCCTCGACATTGCTATAAGGTACGCAATTAGATTCAATTTTAAAGCGTCTAATAATGTGGCAGAGTACGAGGCACTCATTTCAAAGCCTAAGGCTGTTCCACGCCATCCGATCGGAGTCAGTAACCATAAAGAGCAACTCTCAGCTTATGACCAGACAAGTCCTAGGCACCTTTGATGCAAAGGAGACTAACATGATTCGGTACCTAACGAAAGTTAAAGCCGCACTCAGAACATTGGAAGAGTCTGGATCAGAATGGCTTCTCTAGAAGGTGTCGAGAGATCAAACCGCAGTGACTGATCGAATTGCCAAAAATATCCGCCTTTAAACAGAAAGTGATAAAAGAAAATATCATATTTGTCGACCAAGTCTCCTTCTCATTAGACAAACCAGAGATTATGGAAATTGAACAAGTGGATGACATATGGATAAGCCCAATCAAATGATTCTTACAAACAGGGCAATTACCTAAAGACAAAGCAGAAGCTCGAAAGGTATCACGCAAATCCCTCGAATATTCTATAATTGATGGCGATTAATACAAAAAAGCTTTTAGTCATCCTTAGCTCAAGTGCGTGATGAGGGATGAAGGGGGCTATATCCTGAAAGAGATTCATGAAAGCATTTATGGGGCACATGAAGCCAAAAGAGCCATGGAAAGAAAGGTACTCCATACTAGATATTTTTGTCCAAGCATTTTCAAAGATGCCTAGGAGAAAGTGAGAAGATGCCAACAATGCCAAATTCATGGAAGGGTAATAAGATAACCAGCGGCAGATCAATAGTCGATCGGTATCGCTTGGTCGTTCGACTAGTAGGGCCTAAACATTTTGGGTTCCCTTCCTCAAGGAAAAAGGTAGATGAAATTTCTCATTGTAACCATCGACCACTTTTCCAGATGGATTGAAGAAGAACCTCTGGCAACGATCACAGTAGAAAGGGCAGGAACTTTGCCTCTAAAAACATCATCTACAGGTATTGCTTACCCAAAATTTCAATTGCAGATAATGGCAAGTGGTTTGACAGCTCCATCTTTAAAAACTTTTGCCAAGGCTTGAACATTAGCCTCATATTTACTTCAGTCACTCACCCATAAAGTAATGTTATGGTCGAAGTCTCCAATAGGATAATCCTAGAAGGGCTGAAGAAGCAATTAGGTGAAGCAAAGGGCAACTGGATTGAAGAACTGGAGAGTGTCCTATGGTCTTACAGAACTTTTCCAAGGGCAGACACTCACCAAATGCCATTCTCTTTCATCTATGGCTCCGAGGCTATGATCCTAGTAGAGGTCGGCATCCCTTCCTATTGGATGATATTCTATTATGATCGAATTAACATCCAGGAAAGGTGTCAAGATTTAGACCTAATAAAAGAAAGGATAGCAGATGCCTACACCAAAATCACCGCCTATAAGCAAAGGGTTGGAAGATATCGCAATATGAAGGTAAAGTCAAGGACTTTCAATGTTGGTGACCTAGTGCTCAAAAAGGCAGACTTAAAGATAGAGAATGTAGGAGTCGGGAAGTTGATGCCCAATTGGGAAGGACCTTACAAAATCTCTAAGGTTTTAGGCTCAAGTGCATACAAGCTTAAAACCCTATATGGGCAGGACATCCCTAGGAGATGGAATGTTAAGGTACTCAAGAAGTACCACATGTAATCTTGTACCAGAAATTGAATTCAATCAACAGAGAAATTACTTTCCATCTCTATAAAAGGTATGTTTGGTATGACTTATTTGCTAGGCTCGACATTTATTCCAAGCCCAAAATACAAAAGTCAGAGTCCATTGATTTGCAGGTTATCTAATATTTTATTCCAATAGATGAAAATCCTGATTGACGCAATTAATTCTGACCGATGAAAATCCCAATTGATGATTTATGTTTAGTATAACTTATCTGCTAGGCTCGACGTTCATCCCGAGCTAAAAATATGAAAGCTGGAGTCCATTTATTTGCAGGTTTATTTAATGTTCGGTTCAGCTTATTCACTAGGCTCAATGTTTATCTCGAGTCAAAAATATGAAAGCTGAAGTTTGTTTATTTATAGGTTTATTTAATGTTCGATATAGCTTATCCGCTAGGCTCGAAATTTATCCTGAGCCAAAAATGCAAAAGCTGGAGTCCATTTATTTGCAGGTTTATTTAATGTGTGGTAAATCTTATCCACTAGGCTCGACATTCATCGCAAGCTGAAATGTGAAAGCTGGAGTCCATTTATTTTCAGGATTATTTAATATTTGGTGCAACTAATTCGCTAGGCTTGAGGTTCATCCCGAGCCCAAAATATGAAAGTTGAAGTCCATTTATTTATAGGTCAAGTTTATTCAAAGTGATTTATTCGTTGTTGGTCGAATGAAATCAATAATTTCTCCCGAGTTAAGTATTATGCAATGATTACGAATCAAAATGCAAGTTAAAATGCTAACTTGATGTATGAATTTGTTCTTAAAATCACAAGTGAATGCAAGGCCTAAGGATCATCTGTTACTCTTAGTGTTCATATGGTCGATCGATCATGCATTTCAATCGGATTACGTGTCTAAGCTTCTAAGCTTATTTCTCAACTTGTGCCAGATGAGCAACTGATTACATTTTTCCAACCAGCCACTAGTTTATGAGTTATTCTTCTACAAATTTAGAAAGTATCTTTCTTACTTAATTAGCTGATTCGATTAGCATCGACGTAATTAAAGTAAAAAATACAAAGATATTAATGAAAACGAAAAGCATTCATTGAACTACATTACAAATATGTAGAAGGAAAATCCGAAAAAATGATTGAATTTTATTAATAAAGTAAATTTTACAAGTTATAAACTTTACAAGAAAGAGAAAAGAGGAAAAAGAAAAATCCTAATTTTCTATATCTATAATCTCTGTAGTAGATGGCTCTCCGATAAGATCGGCTCGGAGTGCATCACCTCTGCAGTAGGTTCGGCTGTTGGCCTCGAAGCAGGCTCTTCTAAAGGCTCGACAGTTTGAGGAGGCTCCAAGGGTAGGGGCCATGGGCTTAGGCTCAGCCACCTCGGCAGGAGAAACTTCAGGCGGTAAGGGATCTTCACCTGGTGTTCAATCATTTTCTGTGCCCTCAGCGGTCCCCTCTTGAAGGGTCTCTTCCTTGTTATCATTAAACAAAGGATCAGGCAAGACACCTAGATCCTCCATCCAATCGAGATCGACCTCAGTAGAGCATCTCTCGGCCTCAAGGATCAACCGAGATAACAACTTTCCCTGGGCCTTACCTTACCCAGTTGATCAAGTAGACAATCCTTCTAAGAGGCAAGCTCCTATTCGTGTTTCTTACTCCATGTCATCTCCTTCTCCACCAATGCGACCTTTAAGGCATCCCACTCGGTGTAAAGTTGTTCACACTCCGTAAAGAGCTTTGCATTAGCCCTTATTGGCTTTAGCACATTCAGAGGTCAGGACTTGGCACTCGACAGTCAGCCTTATGATGTCCTCCTTGAGTTTCTGCCATTGAGCTCCATCAGCAGTTAAGTGCTCCACTTCCTTCCTTAGTCGGTTGGCTTTGCCCTACCAAGCCTTCAGTTCTTTAAGGCTCTAGAAGCTTTGCTTTAAGGGTATCCACCTCCGACCGAAGGAGAGAGGCCTTTTTCTTAACAACATCCACTTTGGCATCCGCCTCCCCCTTCAATCGGATGGTGTCCTCTAGTTTGGCCTTCAAGAAGTTTCACATGCTGTGTAAGCGCAAGCCATACTTGATTAGCTAAAAAACAAACAACAACAAAAGTTAGTAAATCTCTGAGAAAGAGTAGACTACTGAAATTAAAAGAGAAAGAAAATGAATTTCACCTCTAAGCTCTGCTGTTTAAAAAAGAAACACTCCTGATCAAGCAGATTAGGATCTTTCATGACCTTAAAGTCATTATCCTAAAGAAGACTCCAACAAATAAAGTTGGGGACTGCCTTATCTTTGACAGACCATTCATTATCGAAGTTCTCCTTCAGTATGTAATTTAGGGCCACAATTTGCCTCTCAGGGGATCTCTCTCATGTCCTTTGGGTAGGTTCGCTCTAGCTAGGTGCTTTGCCTCTAGCCATAACCTGAGCATCCACTGCAGCCACCAGATCGATCACTATCTTCCTCATTGCTTCCTTCAGCCTGCTTTTGGGCAGCTTTGTCCAACTTGACCGCTCTCTTCTGCATGACTTCCCTCAGATATGGTAGGTTGTAGAAGCTGGCAGCAGGCAGTGTTTCTTCGAAATCAGACTCATCCCTCAGCCGTAGCCAACTCAAGGGGAGCCGACCCTCTGCACCAGATGAGGAAGCCGCAGGTCCGTTATTGTTAGCACTAGATGAGAGATAGGAGTAGCAGCAACAACAGTAAAGCAACAGTAGTTTAAAGACCTCCTATGGGTGTGCAAAATTGAACCTAATAGATTTTAGTCTGATTGGTTATATTATTTTGGTTTTTGGTTTGTTCGGTTCTGAACCGAAATAAAAATCGATTTAATCGATTTTGTTCGGTTCTTAAAATTGAAAAATCGAAAGAACCAAACCAACTAAAGTTTTTATACATATATATTTTTTAGTATTAGATTTTCAAAATACAAAGTTTGTTAAGTGGTGTGAAACACGGTAAAAAGCTACAATAAAATCTTAAGGTCCCAAGTTCAAACCCCTAAGGAGGCACATATTTTATAGCTTTCTCTTTTTTTTTCTTTTTTTTGTTTTCTCAATTTTTTTTTACTCTACAAAAATCTAATTCACTAATTTTTTTCTACTTTTATTTTTTTACTTTAATCTTTTTTGTTTTCTCAAATTTTTTATTTTATTCTTATTTTTTTATTTTATTCTTATATATGAACAATTTTCCTATTATATCTTGTAGTATATTAGCTAACTTGTTATTATATTTTTATTGTTTAATTAGTAATCGTATTTTGAGAAAAATACTTCCAGTCCATTTGTAATCTGAAAGTTAGTATGTCACTGAAAGTATGTATAACGAACCATATATATATATGTATCGATTCCTGATTCTTTGTAATTTATTATTATTATTATTATTATTATTATTATTATTATTATTATTATTATTATTATTATTATAGTATATTTCTTTTTTGTATTTTTTAATTATTATTGCAAGGAAAAAAAATACTAACCCAAATTTAGTCCATATCCCTACATATGGACCAAACCAATTAAGACATGCCATGCCTATTGCCATTACAAATTTTTCAATTTTTATCCTAAAAGTTTAGCTTTTTTGGGTAATAAATAAAAGAGAAATTAAAAATTGAAATATGCTGAAAATCATATATATATATATATATATATATATATATATATATATATATATATATATATATATATATATATATATATATATATATATATATATATATATATATATATATATATATATATATCGTATTTCAATTTTAATATCTAATAAGGTGCATGAAAAAAGTAATTATAAAGTCAATTTCCCTTTATCATGAATACAAAGCAGTTATTCTTTTTCATATATGGCAAAATTTTTCTCAAAATTTTTTTACTATATCTTTTTACTATATCTATCTTAAATATTTGTTATGAATATTAAATAACTTGGAAATATTATTTTATGATTAACGTTTGATGATAAATGTATTTTTTAAAATATTTTTTATATAGTTATATTCTCATAATATTTATAGAAAAATTTAAAAATAATTATTTTGAATTTTATGAATTTTTTTATGATTATATTTTTGGGATGAAAAAGGATGGAATTTTAACATGATCAATTTGGAAAGATACACAAACAATCAACTATAAGAATTACAGAGATTTGTTCATATTCTTATGAAAAGTTTAGTAGTAGGTCTTTTTTAGATGTTAGTAAAAGTTTTAAAATAAGCTTTTTTAGATCTTAGTAACAAAAAACAATTTAGGGTTTATATTGAAAGTAATGTAAGGTTTTAGGCTAAAAAACAAAAAAGAAAAGAAATCAGGGTTTGGGGCCGAAAGAATGGGTTTGAGTTTTTTTTTGGGTGAAATTGAGTGGACTTGGGCTTTGAAATTGAAAAATTATGCCTATTATTTCGATTCATTCGGTTTTTAGTTCTATAAAGTTTGATTTTAGTTCGGTTCTTATATTTTCTAAATTTTGATTTTCGGTCCAATCGATTCAGTCCAAAATTGAACTGAATCGACCATTTGCACACCCTTAAGACCTCTGATTGGACCCCTCAGAGTTTGAACTGATGTGGAAAGCACAAGCCTCATCCTCTTCTTATCGAGCTTCTTCTCCTTGGCAGCCCGCTCATCAGCCCTCTTCTTCTTTGCCCAATCAGTGAGCTGTTTAGCCAAGTCATCTCCTCCGGCCATTTCGCCTTCAGCTGCAACACCAATACAAGTTAAGATAAGTATTTTCTTCAATACGATATTAATAAAATGCACATGCAATGAATGATGATCATGTCATACTTTCTCCTTCTTCAGATCTTAATGCTCACGTTCTGTGTCTTCACCAGCATAAGAATTGGAGGACCCAAACAACATCCTTAAGAGATAGTTGGAGTCATACGGCTCCCCTTTCCTCGTCATGGCATCCATCAATTTGTTAATTTCGGCTTCATACAAGGATTGCCTAGCAGCTTGATCTTTTAGGCTGGCCGCTGTCTATGATCGGGTAAGGCTGACTCCGAACCCACTGAACATCCCCAATAAGAAGAATTTCTCCTTGAATCCTTTCAATGAAGATGGGATGATGAAGAGCTTCTTTTTTGGTCGGCTAGTAAAGAAATACTCCGTCCTATCACTTTGACTTAAAACATAGAAGAAGTGGGTGAAAAGGTCCAGCATCGGGGCCATCCCTTCTATTTTGCAGAGGATCTTGAACCAGGCCAATGTCCTCCAACCGTTCGGGTTTAGTTGGTTGGGGGCAATTCTATAGCCCTTCAACACTGCTATCTCGAATGCATCGAACGGTAGCCTCATCTCTGCAACTCCAGAGGTGGCAGATGAACTACTCATTATTCTCATGGCCGAAAGGCCTCTCCATCATCACCATGGAATCAGAGAAAGTTAGCATAAGTACTTCGGAAAGGAAGCTGTATAGAGAAGAAATCTTAGCCACTTCTCTTTGACTCAGTATGGAAGGGCGAACAACCGCTTGACGATTCTTATATTCTTCAATAAAATTTCTGTCTATTGATTGACCACTGTTGGAAGCAATTCTCAATAATCCCTAAGGAATCTATGAGGATATATGCTAGAAACCCTTCGGTTAGGAGTCGGAATGAGAATGAATGCAGGAGAATTAAAGCAGATGAAAGAAAAAATGAGAGATGTGTAAAGCAGGAACTACTTACATGGATGATCTCATAAGAACTCTCGAAAAATTGCTAGAGTCTAAAAATACGGAAGTTGAGAAGGAATTATGGCAGAGTTTCGCTAAGAATTTCTAGAAAGTAAAGAAAAAATCATCCAAAAGTTGCCTACTTATAGACAAAAACCTCTTAAATACACCAATCATCTCGCCACAAGATATTCACCACATGTCATTGAAGCCATCATTACGATGCGAAAAGCGAAGCGTAATTCTCGATGTGCGTGTACGATATTAATAAGAAGATAGCTGTCTGAACATATGCATCTCTTTGGCTGAGCGTTTTTGAATTTCAAAATTTCGCCAAAAGTCACTCCCCGATCGAAGCACATCAAAGTAAAACTCACCCGATCGGATCCTTTTAGAGGGGAACAAGTGATAACTATGGAAATATCATACTCTAAGGCCCAAGTCGGTTGGTCCATCACATCTGACATGGTCCAAAGTCCATCAGCAAAAAAGCACCAAGCGTGAGCTACAAGCTAAGAAAGAGGCCACCTGATGTCCGATCAAACTGATTGGGCCATCAAGGTTCAATCAGTCCGTTGACACAAGGCACAACCCATGCCATCCAACTGCTCATTGTCACTTCATCGCTTACCTGCTCTGACAGCCAATTATCACATCCAAGGCACTCAAGTGCACCCCTGTTATCTCCTATAAATAGCCCAATGCACAATGGCTCTAGGTATTGAATCTCTGAAACTCTCTCTCTAAGAATTCTCTCTCTAAAAAGCTATTAACTTAAATTTCGAAATGTTTATACATGGTCCAATCGGTGTCTCTTTCTTGTAAAAATCAACATCTAATCGAGAACCATAGTCAACTCTCTCTCTTTTAAGATAAAGACTTTCACGTCTTATCAATAACAACATCTTAAAAAAAAAGGACAACTACAATAATAATATCATACGAAGACATTTCTTTTATTTTTGTTACAAAAGGATTCAATTCTAATTTGAACTCAAAATTTTAGATAATATACACTAACTTGCTATTTACTTATTCCCAATTTTCTATAAATTAAACTACTTAATTTAGACAAACTTTTTATAATTATTTTATCTTTGAAAAATAATTAATTAATTTGTTTAGTATCCATCAAATTATAATAGGCAAATTGTACTTGTAATCCCTTAATTTTTTTGAGTTTTTGCTATTCAGTTCCTAATATTTATTTTGCAACATTGAACTTTCGATTTTTTAATTTTATATTTTTGACATGGGGCCCTCCATTAATTAATTTTTATGGCAATTTAATTATTTTATTTTATTATTATTTATAATTTGTATTTTTATATTTGGAATTTCTAAAATTTATTTTTTAATCTTATGGATTCATTTTTTTATGCTTCACAGAATAATTGTATGTGTTGAATTTTTTAAAAAAATTAACGGACCGAATTTAGTGTCTAACTGATTATTAATGAAATGTACTTTGATATTGAATTTGAAAAATCAATGTTAATAATCGGACTTGTAAAACTAAAATATGTTGTGTATTGGTTAATCAGTCCGTATATACCCATCCTTATTCATTTTGCAGATCTTTCGAGAGTTGCTCATATTAGCTATACATCCAATTTTCACAAGAAAAAATATCTTCTAAAAAGAGAGAACTTTTTATTGTTATTGCAAAGGAATTTTTTATTGCGAGGCTTAATTACTTAGAAAAACTTGCAGAAATTTGACAAAAATTAGTTGACTTTATGGGATGACCTAGCAATCAAGGACTGTGAATTAATTGAGAAAATAATTCAAAATCAAATTTGAAGGCTACTATTTTTAGAGGTATGTATTCTACTATTTATAAATTATAATTATATAATTTTCAATTGTCATCTTTCAATTAATTTTTTTATTTTTTGTTAAAAGATAGGTCAATTTAGGGATGAAGTTTGGAAATTTTGTTTATGGAACCAAAAGTTTCAAAATTAACTTGTTGGCCAAATTAAAACATAATTTTTAATTTACTTTTGCTCATGTCACTATGTCAGCAATAAAAGTATAATATTTTTCTTAACAATTTTTTCCATTATATATTTCTATTACAATGCTACGTTTTTTTTTCTTTACAATAATATATGAATTATGTAAAAACAAAAAGAAAAATTAAAAATAGTATTATTTAATAGGTATAAGACAAATTAACCATAAATTAAAATTTGGATGCAAATATGGTTCAAATTTTAATTTTTTAAGATTGACCTTTGTTAAAAAAAAAATTTAAGGATCAAATCAACTTTTAGCTGCTTATTTCGAGAAAAAAAAAGAATATTAGAATAATGAAAAAGTAAGATTTTTTCATAAGATTAATTGGATATTCTTGGTAATTAACATTTAATTTTGTTTTGTAAAAATAAAGATTAATTTTAGTTAATCATTAATTTATTTTGCATATATTTTTTTAATTTTAAATAAAATAAGTTTAATTTTAACATTTCAAAGAACTGATTAGTAAAATTTAAATATTTAGAAGTTAAAATAGGAGTGCTATTAATTTTATAGTTTTATATATGCTCTATTTTGTTGTGTACAAAATTTGGAGCATGGAGAATTAGGAAGACGATCGTTGGGTATCAGTTTTTGACCCAAATGGATTGAGATTGGGGTAGGTGATGTGATATATTTTTTTGGATTAGATTGGATTTAGCTTTATTATTATTTTTTTTTTGGATTTTGACAAAATTTTAAATTTGAGCTAATTTTGTTATAACTATTTGAATGTGACAATGAAGATATATTTTTAATTTTTGAAAATTAGCAAATATTAAAATACAACATATATGTAATTTTTCATATTTGGGTTGTCAATACCCCTTCAGGTAGAGCATATAATCAATACCATGAATCATGTATATTTAAATTATAATAAATTTTACATTCTTGTTGTTATTTAGATTAGATGCATTGAATTAAGAACATATATTTTTCTAGATTTTAAAACTCTAAAAAAAAATTTATAACTCATTTTTATATTAAATATATGAAAAATAAAAATATAAAAAATTTTCCATCTCATGTTAATGAAAAAATTGTTGGTTGTTAAGTCTCCTTTATATATTTAAATTTAGTATAGAATAATGTATCAATAATTTTTAATTTTTCTTTAACATAAGAAAGATGAAATTTGCATGATTACTGTGGAAGGGGAAAAAAAAGAAAAAGAAGAAGGTGATTTACTAAACTTTTTTTTTTTTTGCAATATGTATTAAGATAATTTTTTTTTCAATATATTATTTATAAATAAAAATTATTTTTTTAAAATTAAAGTATTTTATTTTCAAATTATATTATTTTAACTTTTTTCATTATCTAAAATTAGTTAGTATTAATCTAAAAAACTACTCATATTTACCTTTAAAGCATAGCAGAATAATAATACTTATTTACAAAAATAATTAAAATTATTTATTATCTGCAAAAGCACAGCAGGTGCATAAAAACTAGTTACTTTAAATATTCAAAAAGATGTTTCCACATAATTCTAACATTGTCAAAATTTAAATACTTTGATGGAAATGTACAAAGGGGTATATATATCCTTGATATTCACAGTCCATCGGAGGGAGGTGAAAACCTATAAATAGATATGAAATCATTGCTGTAACCGTTCAAGAATTTGAGTATTATACAGGCATTCGCTAAAAGTGATTTCTTATTTTCATTTTTTTAAATCATAATAAATACACAGAGAGTAACAATACAGTATGTATGCTAAATCTGCACATAATAATGGTAATACATGTTATAATCTAAAGCCCACATTAATTCTTAGCCCAAGGGCCATGCTACGAGACCAACTGCCCACACAAGATCGAGTCCCATCAAACATGTGTAAGTGGCCTAATCAAGCTTACCAGGCGCCTTATCCTATCGGATTGACGGGTTATCCTCTGTCAATCATATTAACACACTCAATAGGGTATGAACAGTCAAGTCACTATGTTGCCATACCCTTTGTCTACCGACTACGCTACTCCCACTCGAATATCGCTACCGGTAGGCCTATTTTCTCTATTTTACACCTCATAAATAGCCCAATTCTCTAAAGGTTTCAGGTATCGTACTCTTAAGAATCTCGTTACTTTTTCTCTCTAAATCTTTTACTGATTTAAGTTTCGGAGTGCTAACGCTTCTTGCAAGTTATAGGTCACAGCCAATCCGATCGGCTCCTACCTCATCTCTTTTTTATGATATTCTTTGGATTATCAATTGGTACTTTCGTTGAGAGAAACAACGATAGAAATGTATGGGCATTCAAACTCGAGAACTAGGGATCAATCTCGGGACATGGAAGACGATTGAGGTCCCAAATCAAGAGAGAGCCTAATAGATCTCACTAAGATCCCCCATTAACAACCTCTTGCTCAGGTTTAAAGATGAGGTCCTAGCATAGCCAGACTTCACTCCAGTAACAGCCAAAGACCTCAGGGCTATCTTAAGTGATTATAACATGTATTATAACATGTACACAGTAACACTGTGTATTTATTATGGTTTAAAAATTGAAAATAAGAAATCACTCTTGAGTGAATGCCTATATTCAAGATCATCATATATTTCAACCAAGGGACATAACCTTACCGCATTGTAAGCATCATCTCCTTCATATATCTTGCCTTTTCCCTAATCAGATTATTGGAATTTCGAGCGAGTTCCTATCCTGCTCTTCCCTTTTCGATCCATATTTTTGTATTTCTTGGTTTCCCTTGGTTCATATGCTAAATCTACACCTACTAAATGGTAATACATGTTATAATCTAAAGCCCACATTAGTTCTTGGCCCAGGCCTATGCTACGAGATCAACTCCCCACACAGGATCAAGTCCCATCAAACACGTGTAAGTGGCTTAATAAAGCCTACCAGGTGCCTAATCTGATTGGACTGATGGGTTATACTCTGTCAGTCACATTAATACACTTAATAGGGTATGGATAGTCAAGTCACTGTGCTGCCATACCCTTTGTCTACCAACTACGCTACTATCACTCGAGTATCGCTACTGGTAGGCCTATTCTCTCTACTTTACACCTCATAAATAGCCCAATTCTCTAAGGGTTCCAGATATTACACTCTTGAGACTCTCTCTCTCTACTTTCTTTCTTTAAGTCCTTTACTGATTTAAGTTTCGAAGTGCTAATGCTTCTTACAAGTTATAGGCCACCACAACCAACCCGATCGGCTCTTACCTCATCTCCTTTTTCTGATATCCTTTAAATTATCATTTAGTGCTTTCATTGAGAGGAACAACAGTAAAAATGTCTGGACATTTAAACTCTAGAACTAGGGATCAATCTTGGGATATGGAAGATGATTGAGGTCCCAAATCAAGAGAGAACCAAATAAATCTCCACTAAGATCCCCTATTAATAACCTCTTGCCTAGGTTCAACAATGAGTTCCTAGCACAGCTAGACTTCACTCCAATAACAACCAAAGACCTCAGGGGTATCCTAAGTGATTTCACTTGATAAATTATCTAGATAATTAAGAAACGAAAATGGCCCTAAACCTCTGATAGAGATACAGAGGTAGATAGTCATAGAAGACACATACCAAGAAATACAAAAATATGGATCGAAGAGGGAAACAGCATGATAGGAACTCGTTTGAAATTCCAAGAATCTGATCGGGAAAAAGGCAAGATATATGAAGGAGATGATGCTTACAATGCGGTAAGGCGATGTCCTTTGGCTAAAATATATAATGATCTCGTGTGCACTCCTAAGAGGAGACATAACTTGCCACGCACACTAAGGCGATCTTCTTCATTGGTGGTAGATGATAGCTTAAGATATATGTGTGCTCGTAAAAGAAGGCTCATAAAAAAGGTAAATGAAGTGACTGATGATTGCAAGCTAAACAAAAATGACTAATAGTTTTTGTAGCAAGTTAAGAAGTTTGGCCTTGGCCATCCAAAGAAACCAGTCTTCGATGGGAAAATAATCTCACCCTTCAGTCAAGATATCATAGAAGCAAAGTTGTCAAGCGGATTCAAAGAGATTAAAATGCCTAGATATATAGGTAAATCTAATATGAAATGTCACATTTCTGAATACCTAACCCAGATCCAGATATACTCTTTCAATGATAAGGTATTTGATAGGATATTTCTGACAACTCTTGCAGGTGATGCCTCAGATTGGTTCTATGATTTACCTATATAATCAATCCATTATTTTAGGCAACTCAGAGATTTATTTACAATGAGATTCATCGTAAAAATAAGAACTCCTAAATCTGTCAATAATTTATACAACCTAGTGTAGAAACCCAATGAAAGTCTAAAAGAATACATTAATAGGTTTTAAGCTTTAGCATAAAAAAACTTACATCTTTATATAGCCGTAAATTTTTTGTTAAGGAGCATGAGAAGTGCACAATTATTTGATTCCATTATCACTCACCCTCTAATAGATTTTATAGATCTAATAGATAGGGCCAACCAATACATCTAATTAGAAGATGAACTGAGGGTGAACAAAAGGCTTTCGGATTTCAACCTAATATAATCGGTCAAATGATACAAAAAGAGATATAAAAGTCTTGAAATGGGTAATTCATCGAAGAACTAGGGAAAGAAGAAAGAAACCAAACATGGCAGATTTGAGCACTATGCTGATAATATGGCTAGAAATTACACTCTATTCAATGGTTCTCCATTACAAATTCTAATATGGATCAAGGAGAATCATATGAAAGTGAATTGGCCAAATAAGATGTCTGAACAGTCCTATGCCTTGAGGGATAAAACAAGTACTGTAAATTTCATAAGAACGTTGGTCACACCATTAATGATTTTAATGCATTAAAGGAGGAGATCGAAAGACTCATGTAGAGAGGCTTCCTCAAAAAATTTGTATGCCTAGCACCAATAGGCTCTTACAAACCACCTTATAAAGGAAAAGGTGGATCGAATTTCAATAAAGATGATCATGAAAAGAGAAGGCCTAATGACTCTTATAGGCTATGATAAAGACTGAAATAGTGACTAGAAGTTATTAACATAATCGTAGGAGGCTTATCTTATGGTGAGAGCATCTTGAAGAGAAGAAAAGGCGTGTATTTTTTAGCTACATTCGAAAGACTGTAGCCAGTCGCCATTTCTCCAAAGACAAGAAAGTCTTAAATTTTCCTAATGAGGATACACTGGTTGTGGAGGCTAGCATCGCCAATTTTCAAGTAAGAAGAATTATGGTCGACAATGGAAGCATAGTGAATGTCCTCACTTAGAGGCATATCAAAAGATGAGGCTACAAGTTAAAGAATTGAAGCCATGTATCATCCCACTAATTGACATGGCAATGCCACTGTTCTAGTGAGCAGATCAATAGAGCTCTTTGTTGAGCTTGGCGATAAAGCGGTGATAGATATATACCAAAGAACTTTTATGGTGATGGATAAAAACTTCACATACAATGCAATTTTTGGAATACCTTTATTGTTTGAGACTGGAGAAGTCACCAACATTCAATACATAGCCATAAAGATTCCTACCAAAAATGGAGTAGCAATCCGCTAAGGGGAAATCAAAAGGCCTCAAGAGAAGCCTGCGTTGTGATGGTAAAGGAATTAAAGCAAGCATATATAGTGGAACAAGGATTGGTAAAAGAATAGGAGGTCGACCACCTTAGGACGAACCCTGAGGGAAAATTTATTGCTAAAAAGCTCATTGATAAGGGATTATTTATAACCTTAGTCTTTCTAAATTGAGTATAAAATGAGAAGGGTATCATTCCAAAGGGAACGGGGTAAATTTTGTATTGAAACCACAAAAAGTAGATGGATAGATAACAAATAAATGAGGGTTAAGTATTTAATTGAATATCTAAACTACTTTACATAGATTAAATCAAATTGGATTAAAGATGACTTAATAAATCATTTGAATATACATTAGAAATAAAATGAGTAATTCGTGTAAGTACAAGTAAAGGTAATTGTATAAATAAAGTGATTGGAGAATTTAGCCAAAGTTTCTTTAAAGCAATTCTCATTGTCATTAAAGATGTTTTCATTTAGAGTCTATAAGCATTCTCGTGTCATTATAGAGATAAACAAAAATTATGAATCTCAATGCTAATTCTTTCATCCCTAAAAAAGAATTCTTTATCTCTAACACTACAAGAAAAATCTATTTTGCCGACGAAAAATCCCGACGGAATTGAGAGAATTTCCGTCGGGAAATCAAATTGCCGACGGAATTTAGCAATGGAAGATGGTGTTGGCGATCTGGTTTAGGCACTTTTACCGATGGAAGTTTTCCGTCGGGAGATGGGACTAAAAAGCTATTGCCATATTTACCGATGGAAAGAAAACCGTCGTTAAAATTACCAACGGAATTATAGTTTCCGTCTGAAATTTTACCGACGGAATAGGTATTCCGTAGGAAAATTCCCGACGGAATGACAAGTGCCGTAGGTAAATTTAGCGACGCTTATTGTATTCCGTCGGTAAATTAGCGTCATAAGAAAAACAATTTGCGACGAAAATATACGTCACAATTCCGTCACTAAAAATATTTTATATTCTTTATAATTATCTAATAATAGGTTAGGATAATATGTATTAGCACAAAAGGCATAAATACATTATGAGAAACAAATTGTAGCTGATAATAATTACAAGAATAATAAAATTGAACTTAACTGTAATTTATATTAATCATCTATAGAAGATTTGCAAGTAAATTATTTCTAGTAAATAAATTATAATCTCATAATTTCACCAAATACTAAACACACCATACTGAAACTAGGTCTTGATGAAGTTAAATAATATTCAAGCAACAAAACACTCTACATATAACACAACTGAAAGTTGAAAAAACAGACTACTACTAGGGAAAACTTCATAAACTAGAGATTAAAGAACTGATTAAGATTTCTATTAGACATAAGTAATATAAAAAAATTATGCACATCAATACACAAGCATTTACTTAGTAATGTCATTAAGGTGATCATCAAAATCAACTATGTGACCTTTCCTTGAAGCATCCCTTGTATAAACTTGCTCCCTCCATCTGATCCAGCTAAGTTTCAGTTTCTTGAAGCATCCCTTGTATAAACCTAGTTCAAGAAGAAAAAAACAAAACTCGACAGCATCTCCAACTATCGACAACCTGAGCAGAGAAGTAACTTTAAACAATATATATATATATATATATAATTAAATAAATTTCGGTAGAGTGCAATATAATAAAATGTAATTGATAAATAAATTTGTATACATAGCAATCAGTTAACTGTTGACTCATAGACTAATTAAAATCCTAATTAAAAGCTATAAATATAAAAAAATCCTAATTTGATGCGCTTTATAAGAAAAGGGAAGTAAGGACAAAGAGATAGGAGTGAAATAATTAATATAAATTGATAAGGATTTCTAATATAAGTTGGGTTTGCCATGAACATGATAATGAAGTTCATAAAATTATCCTACCAAGCAAGAAATAAGAAAAAAAGGAAAAAACTATAAAATGTTTGTGAAAAGGCAAGAGGCGCAGTTTTGAAACAAAGTTTCTCAACATCAAGTTTACCAATAAGACCCCTATCCAAAGCTTTTAAATCCATCAACCAGATACCAACCAAACCACCATTAACTAATAGAAATTAAGAAAGTGCACGTACGCTGAAGCAGTGTTTCATCCTATCTTTAAAAAGAACATAAATTAAAAATCACATAAGGGAAAAGTAAGCAGACCAACCACTGCGTCCAAGTTATCAAGTTTAGTTGTTACCAACCTAATCCAAATAATGCACAATCCTTCAGAGAATTCAAGGAACACATTCCGTTCGCATGAAGAAGCAACAATAAAAGAACCTAAATCATCCCTTTATCAAAACTTTTAAATTTAATAGAACAACAAAATTCTATCTGAACTTCAACCTTGGACAGCACAAAAGTACTTCAAATACATGAGGAATTCAATTTACTTTGCTTCAAACAAACTAAGGTATTGTTGGATAGTGAAGATATTCATTAAAGAAAACCAGTTACTACAAAGGACAAAATTTACTTTTAGGGATATCAACATCAGCACCGGAGAATGTAATATTGTCCAAATTTTAATGTTCATATACCAAGCCACACAGAGAAATAGAAAGCAATCGCTCAGCAGAAAAGAACAAAATCTGAAATTTATAATACCAGTCCTCGGCAGAGAGAAAACAGAGAAATTTGTTCCGTTCCTTTTATGATTGCACATATTAAAAAATGAAACATAACATGGATACACATGAAGTAATGAATGCAGTCGAAACACAAGCAAAAATGCCAGTGATTACAACCAGCTTTAATTAATTGGAAAGCACAAACCTAGCAAATCTATGGCAGTGATTACAGCTTGCTTTGCTGTAGGATGACGTACATGAAGAAGTTGTGGCAGTGATTACAGCTTACTTTGTTGTAGGATGACGTACATGAAGAAGCCGTGAAAGCATATTGGTCCCCTGAAAACCAGAGCAAATAAAACATGGGTCTGTCTAGCATATAAATTTTTTTTTTGCAAATAACTGGTATATTAGTGAAAATGGCAACAAATGTAGAATAATATGTGATTGTCATATATGTATGTATTTTGCATTTTATAAATTCGGTACATATTCAAACATTCATCTGATCATCCTTGAAAAATGTTTCCAGTATCCAGTACTAGATATAGCCAAATGTTTGAGAGTTAAAGAAAATTGAATTCAACAGAGACCAGTTGTTATCAGTCTCTGCAGATTTTGTTCGTCAAATCTTCAGTAGTAACGAAGAGTAACTACCTAAAAAGCACAAATTTCAGGTCAACAAACCGTCGGAGATGGGCAGCATTGCGTCGCAAGGAGAGTGTGAAAAGTGTGAGCCACGGTGAGAGAATGTGCTTAACGACGAAGGCAGACACCAAGACCCTTTACCATTTACGTCAAACGAAGTCCGGACTCCAAAAATTAATTGTATCTGATTTTTGAACTGACGTCCATCTGGTGCGCGCCTGAATATAGGTCCACATTGTTTCCGACCGTTTGATCCTGATCCAATGGTCTCATGTTGTGCGCAGCTATCCCAAATTTACCGCATAGGAAAATGTGAAATTTCAATAAAACGACGTAGTAAATGTAGTAAGGTGGTTGGAGATTTTGTTTTTTATTTAGAGCGGTGGAAGTGTAGTTAAATATTGGTTGTCATAAATAGATAAATTACTGAGATCCACAGATATACTGAATAATCATGTCACTCATCTGCCAGCCGCCTTTATTACCATATATTTTATGTAATACAGCATATCAACAACTTTAACACACACAAAAATGGTATGAAAATATAAAAATGAGGATCTTCATTGTCATATTTAAAAGTTCAGTTCGAAATATTTCTTAAAATTGGTAATTTTATTTTAATATATGTTAAAATTTTGAATTATCATTTATTTGTTCTATTAAAACTCGAATTGATAAAAATTTAAAATCAGTGTTTAACATAATAAAAGTTAAAGGATTTAATAAAAAGTGGTAATTTGCTCTATAAAAATTACGTCATGTAGATAAGCATAGAACCAACATTATTGGGGAATTATTTACGCTGGAAGGTAGAATTATTGTAGTTGTTGATAGTAAAAATAGATTCATGAAAGAATTTTGATTTTATTCATTCTAATTTGGATTATGATGTACTTTTCTTTTGATAGGAATTGAGTATCTCAGATATATTAAATTCATTATACATATAAAATAAAATTGGATATCTCAGATATATTAAATTTATTAAATATAGATCATTAAATAAAAAGTATAAAAATATTGTTTTTCAAATTTAACAGTCCATATTTATTAATCTAGTATGTTATAGTTCAAAATACTAAATATATTTATTAATACACGTTGCAATTCAAAATACTAAATATTATAAAATTATTTTTTATTTTACAATAAATGATAGGTTAAATTATTTAGATATAAATTTATTATTAATATAGTCATTAAATAAAAATTTACATGAATTTAGTTTAGATTAATTTATAATTTAATTTTTTTTAATTTTCCTACGGAATGAAATTTTCGTAGGTAAATTTCCTATAAAATTATGTTTTCATAAGTAAAATACCGACGGAAACATAATTCTGTCGGTAATTTACTACAGAAAATTATTTTGGTAGGAAATTTCCCGACGGAATAAGATTCTGTCAGTAAATTACCTACGAAAATGAATTCCGTCGGTAAAATACCGATGGAAACATAATTTCGTAGGTAATTTACGATTTCGTAGGGAAATTTCCTACAGAATTATTCCGTAAGGAAATTACCGACGGAATAACTTTCTGTCGGAAATTTACCTACAAAAAATTATTCCTTCGGTAATTTTGCGACGGAATAATTTTCTGTCGATAATTTAACTACGGAAAATTATTTTTGTAGGGTATTTCCCGACGAAAATAGGATTTCGTCGGTAAATTTCGTGAGAAATTTTAGCCGCGAAATACTGACACCAAGTTTACGACGGATTTTCACAAATCCATCACTAATTTCAGTCGGTAAATTTGGGCTGCAAATTTTCCTCCATAATTTACGACGAAATTATTATTTCATCGCAAAATACATATTTTCAGACATTTTTCCCCACGGAAAATATTTTTCCGTCGGTAATTGCCCACGAAAAATTTTTCGTCAGTATTTGAGAATTTTCTTGTAGTGTAAGTAAATTTATTTGTTTTTCCATCAAAAAATTCCAACTCTCGTTGTGAATGAATCGACTAACATGCTAAATATGATGATCAAACATACATAGCAAAATAAATCACTCAAATGGATTTAAATCATACTTCATTCATAATAAGAAAAATCTTGTTCTTAAACAAATACCACTACACATTCTAATGTACAAAGGAAACTAGCCAAAATATATACTTAAATTGAAGAAAAACAAGAGGATAAAGGAATCATTAGGAAGGGAAAAGAAGAATAAAATTTTAAGAAAGAAACTTAAATACTCCTTAGAATTTTACTTTCTAATTAGACCTTCTGATAAATCTCTTGTTCCTTTGGCTTTGTTCCTTTGTCATCCTCTAATAAAAACTAAGTAAAAATATTTATCCAAAATAAAAACTGTACATCTTTGTAAAAACTAAAATCCGTTATTTTTTTCCTTCCTCCTCCCTTTATTATCTTTGATCCCCATTTATTGAGAAAATTGCATCCTTAATCATGCCTCCTCAAAATAGGTGTGAGGATGAAAACTTTTCATGAAAAGGCTTGATGAAACGACTTGTTGGTTGAGAAAAAGTAGGATGAAAAGTTACGTCGCTTGGGAGCAAGTACCTGGATCGAGTTGTGAAGCCTGTCACGAGTCGTGATCCACTAGTCTCTGTAATGACTCATGTAACTCTTCACGAATCGTGCACTATGCTTTTTTTTATCTTTTTCTTTCCTTCTTGTTGACACGGCTTATGCTTTGCGTGTGAGTCATGCATCGTGCCACTACTCGTGTATCCTTGCTTTTTGTAATGACTCGTGTAACTCTTCATGACTTGCGCATTGTGCTTCTTGTCTTCTTCTTTCTTTATTGACCTAAATTTATGTATAATGCAAGCAAACACATAAAATAGACAAAAACATATGAAATATAAATAATTTAGCATACTTAACTACCTAAATTAAAGAGAATAGGCATTAAATAATATGCCATTTTATATGGTATTAAATTCCTCCACACTTAAATCTTGCTTGCCCTTAAGTAAGAGAAAAGAATCTGAAAATTCAATTTCAAATTAAACACAGTAAACTCTACTATAGAGCATTGTTTATTATGCATGTGTGATAGGATTGAAAAGAAATCAAAGAGCTTAAAGACTCAAAATACTAGTGAATCAATTCTTAAAGCATGCGTTCTAAATTTAACAAGTCACCTAAGTTTACTAATTCCAAAATCAAGAATATAGAGTCTCAAAACTAAACATGCTTGAGGGAGAGAACATTGATCATAAACTTTAAGGTTCTAGGATTGTCAGTTGCCTTTTTAGGATAATTGTAAGCACACATACCCTTAATCCAATCTCATGGCACTTGTAGAGTTCACTTTTTTTTTCGAATTTGAGCATGGGTATACTTTTAGACTTTATCCCATGAATTCAAAATAGCAAGAGAATGTAGTATTGGGTGCATTTTACGCTCCATCCCATACTTTATTGAAATTTTGGATTTACATCTTACTTTGTTTCTTCTTTCTTTCTTTTTTTTTCGGATTTAAATCCTCATCCATTATTAAAAGGACCTAAGGGTAAATATTATGCCTAGAGTTTCCATGAAGCAACTAGAAACATAAAATCTTAAACTAAATTAGCAATTCCTATCCTTAAAGCATAGTTAGTAAAGAGACTAAATAATTTAAAAATAGAAAGAAGTAAAAAAGAGATAACTTGAAAAATGTAAAACACATGCTAAAAACTTTGAAAGACTAATAGAATGAGTATAAAAAGGCAAATGATTTAACATGAAAACCAATATTATATACAAAATGAACAATGCTTTATAGTAAAACTTATTTAAAATTTTAGTTGAAAACAAATGCACACAACAATATATGCAACTAACACATAAAACACATACAAAAACTCATAAAAGATAAACAAACATGCAAATATATAAACATACTCCCCACACTTAGAACAAACATTGTCCACAATGTGAAAGGTAAAATAAAGGGCAAAGATAGAGATCTTCCCTGATAATTATGGTGAAGGTGGAGGAGAGGCTACCACATAACCAGCCTGCGCAATGAAGGTGTCAATCTTGTGCTCTACTCAACATTGATGTCGACCCAAATTACGATTGACTTGCTCTAAGAAAGTGAGTTGGTTTTGAATGGTGGACTGGTTCTTCAATATTTGCTCCAACATTGATGGAATGGCATAAGAAAAAGAACCAAAAGCAGTAAGCATAGAAGTAATATCAGCAGGAACATCAACCATGTCATTATCACTAGCATTCTTCTCCTTTTGCGTGTCCTCATCAGGGTTGCTCTCATAAGCAATTTATGATGGAGCAGAGGACGAACCTTGAAGATCTTTCCAATAAGAACATGAAAGGTGTGAAATGGCCTAA
>JBBPFJ010000689.1:0-15989 GCA_037975025.1 Excoecaria agallocha | reverse complement strand
TAAAAAAAAGGAAAAAATAAAAGAAAAAAATAAAAGTGAAAAAAAAAGAGAAAAAAAGGAAAAAAGCCACTAGGGTGAGTAGAATTTATCTCAGGCAAAAATAAGGCAAGAAAATATGTGAACATTCAAAAGGACATATTTTTCAATGAGAAAAGCTAGTGTGAAAACCCACAAGAGACATACTACCTTTAAAACAATGACGTACCTGGAGTAATAAGGGGCTGCCAGTAAGGCGAGCAGTGGAGTCAGCATGTATAATGTCCAAACCAAAGGTTATCTCTACCAAGACTAAGAGGAATGGAATGAACCCTTTGTGCATGCCATCTACAATGTTGAATAACCCATAACTCTTGCTGAATCGTCTGTGGATGATATTAGACATTAGGCAAAGTTGTATGGCAAAATGATGCCAGTCTAGAAGGTAGGCACACTAGAGAAATCATCTGTGACATCAATTAACCACCCTAGTGAAAAGGTTTTATCCCGAGGAACTAATCCTCTAACCTTGAAGGGAAGAGCACCCAAAGCTCTTGCCACTTCCCTCGAGAAGTCAGAGACACACTAAGGTAAACAAGAAAAAGTGACCGATGTAAACCTAGCTCCAATGATCTCAGCAAACTCCTTAGTCAGAGAGTATAATTCCTAATAAGTGAACCTGAAGACATGGAATCGTGGGTCCCAATAATGAATGGTGGAAAAAATCAGAGTCCTATCTACCTTTACTCTCCTCAAGAACCTCAGGCTTGAGTAAAGGGTTAGATTAGGGTTTTCCCAAATTGTTGAGTCATCCAGTAGTCTATGCAGTCTTATTATGGCAGGATTCAATATGGCAGCAATATTCAAGTAGCCTAAACGCCAAAAATAATAAAAATGATTGCGAATCGAAAAGGAAGAATAAAAGGGAAGAGAAGGAAGAAAGAGAAATACCTGAAAGAGAGCTTGCTTGGAAAGGGAAGGGTCAACGGCATAAAAGATCAAGAAAAATCAAGCCATAGAAAAGGCATGATAAACGACTGTCCCTCAGAGGCGACTCACATTTCGATCGCCAGCCACCTCTAGACTGCCTTAATGAGTCTTTTGCATGGCCTATGCATTGCACATATATCTTTGTATAGACACCAGAACCTGAGATAATCCAGATCGAAGTTACCCAATGAGGAAGAATTATTCATCTTATGGATGGAGAATGAAAACTTCGGGTCTCATCCTTGATTTCTACAAAGTTTTAAGGTTTTTTTGAGTTTTGACTTATTGCAATTTTTAGGGGCAAAAAATGAGTTTTAGTGGCAAAAATCAGCTTTTTTTCATGGATGCCTATTTGTCGGGAGGGAGGCCCCTCCCTCATGAGGGACATCCAATCTGTCATGAGGGACACCCGTCCGTCGCGACAAACTCCAGTCCATCACGCGATTTTCAGTTATTTTTCACGATTTTTGGGAGAAAAAGGAGATTTTTTAGATGATTTTAATCCCAAATTTAATCCAATCCTTTGGGATTATATTAGGGATTTAAATCTTAAAAAAGAGAGATTAAAAAGGGATTTAAAATACTAAAAAGAAGAGTTTTAAGGGAATTGAATGACTCCCTTAAATAAATAGGAAATCTTAGGGTTTTAGGAGGGGTCTTTCTTCTTTCTTTTTTTTTTACTTTTCTTGGGTGACTCCGAATAAAAAAGACTCAACAAAATCTTGAAAAAGACCAAAAAAATGTTTTATTATTTTGACCAATCGTGGAGATCAATGGAAGAAAACTTGAAGCCTAATTCTCTAACTTTCTAAAAAGCAACTGAGGGTAACATTCTAGGCGGTATTCTAGAGCCACAAAAATATTATCCTAGTCTCAAAATCTGATCTCCACCTTTCAGAGCGAGAATTTGGATGTTAGAAAGCTTCTATCCAAATATCATATCGATCTAACGGTGCAATCATTGGTAAACGGCATATTGGTGAAGCTGGGCAAAGAGATACGTTTTTATTCTGAGGTTCTGTACCAACGCTGCGAAACACTCTACAGGTCTTAGAATCCGATCTTCACCGTTCAGAATTGATATCAAGGTGTTGAAGGGCTTCTGTATAAAAATCAGCTCGATCCAACGGTGCAGGCTTTAGGAAACGGTAGATTAATAAAACTGGACATTGAAGGTAATATTGCTAAGCTAATTTATCTCTTGATTTAGTTCTTTTAAGCTCATTTATGTAGTATTTTTATTATATATGTTTAGATCTAGGTTGTGAAACCCTTTTTAGGGTATTTCGCTGTGATTTATTGTGTGAATGTGTTATTTAATTATTTGTTTTGATCTTATGCCATGAAAGTATGTCTTTAACTAACAATGCTTATGCCATGATTCAATTTTATTTAATTGACACTTTGATATTTTTTTTATGTATGTGATGATATATCTAGGATTTCATGGTTTAGATTTATTCTTCCATCGATGCACGTTTTTATATTTCTTGATTAAATTCTGTATTTTATGTTTAATTAATTGTTTAGCATGTTTTAGATGCATATTTGATTATCATGGTTAGATTTAGCATGTTAGGTTTATTTAAATCTCCACTAATGCATATTTAGGCTTTGATTCAAGGTTTGTTCTTATATGTGATTTTAGTGCATAGTTAGATGTTTTAATGTGTTTTTGGCACGATTTAGCAGCTTAGGATTAAAATTCATTTTGTATGTCTTATCGCATTAATTTTATTTGCATGATTCATTATATTTTTAGATGTAATTTTAATTATATTACCTTTTCACATTATGTTCTTATTCTAAAATGCATTTTCATTTTAGTTTACTTTATCATTTATTTTCCCTTGTTGCATCACTAACCATTTATTTTCTTTATTGCTTTGGTGAGTATTTTAATCTTTATTCATCGGGTTTTGGAGCTTGAGGGGCTGCATACTTTGGAGAATTCCCATGAAAGATATTAGTTCTATTTTCTTTTATTTATTTATTATTTGATTATTTGGATATATTATTATTTTTGGAGATATAATAGGTAGTAAAAAAGGATTATTTTCGCAGGTTGAATCAAAATTTATTTAAAATCATTTTCATTAATCAAATTGAGATTTTCTTAATAAAAATAGACCAATATCCGATTTCTTACCCTAAAATTCGTACAAATAATAAGAGCTTTTTGTGAAATATGCATGAAGGAACCAACGTTTCCAATCTAAATTAATACCCCATTTTATGTATGATGTTTATTTATCTTTCTTTTATACGTTATTCTTTTCTTTGGGACGATTTGCTTATGTAATAGTTAAACTTTCTGATGTTCTATCGGGTGGTGACTCTATGATACCTACCTTTTTTAGGCCTACTAGTAGACACCACCTTTCATGGTTTGATTATTAGTAATAAATTGGGCTTGACCTTTCTTATTGCGAAACGGCCAATTTATGATAAAAGTGAGCCTCCTCTGGTCTTGAACCCTAAAAACGGGCCTCAGGAACCCAACCAAAAACCAAAATGGGCTTCGGCGCATGTCACACTTTGCATTTGTCTTATTTTTGTAGGAAATATGAAAAACACTGACACTATAAGGCTTCTAAAGACCCGATACAGAGGAGGGAGCAGTTAGATTTAGAGTGCGAGACATTTATTATAGTATCACGCAATGCCGCTTCGCAAAAGCCATAGGATTGCCTATTGGAGTAAATGTCTTGACCCCAAGAGGGGAGTTGTGAGGGAACATTGGGCAGCCATTACCCTTTCTAGGGTCACTTACAATTTGGACATGGCCAAGAGCACAACATAGCCACGCAGGCATTCAGATACATCTAGAGGGTCTTGTTTACCTTATATATCAGTCGCCCTAACAGTCATGGGTTGGTGAATGCAGTCGACATCATTTGTCTATGGACCATGCATACTAGGAGGAGGATCAACATCACCTATGAGATCCTCTCCATACTACTTTGGTAGTCATACAGTTGACCTCATAGATATGCAAGTGGTGACCCACCTACTATTGGACTTGGGGACAGATAAGGGGACCTTTGGTTAGGCCCTTTAGGAGGATATTTTTCTGTAAACTTATGGATCACCTCTGGCATGAGGATGGTTGAGCTAATCTAGGGCAGGAGGGATAGTGCAAGCTTCTAAAAGTCCTATAGACTAGAGAGAGATACAAACTAGATCTTATAGTATCATAGCCGCCAACAGAGGGAGATGGTCAGGATTAGGCTCAGCCACAGCCACTCAGGAGCCTCAACTTTTAGTGTACCACTACCATCCTAGCCTATACAAATCTCTAATTGCCCTATGTATGCAAAATTAATCCAACAGGGTAGACATATTAGAGTTTTCCATGTAGACCCTTATCCAATGACATTACTAGGAAGAAGATAGGATCTTAGGGGCACTATAGTTACTGGAGCTAGATTTGATACTGCATTGTAAGTCATGGATGCTTCAGTCACCAATACGAGCCAGCAGACTACCAGAATAAAGAGGGTTAGTTAGAGGAACTTAGATGCCATAAGGAAGGCCTATATGCACTGGACACTCTCATCGATAAGACAAGAGATGACTTAAGAGCTTATGCAAGCCAATAGACTCAGCCATTAGGAAGTTAAGCACATGGATTAGTAGGTTAGTTGTGATGATTGGATAGATTCTACGTCCTTTGGCTAATACAAAATGGAGTTCTAGTTTAAGGCACTGTCTCTAGCCCCATAACTTTTTGTGATAGTAATGCAACCACATCATCAACCCACCACCATCATCATCGAGACCTTTAGCCTTTCGATCATCATCTTCGAGATGATCAATCCTCATGCCCATCGTCATCGTGGTCATTTATACCTTTCCCACCATCATCAGGGATGGCATACAATAGGGCACCTGATCTACAAGAGTAGTTATATTTTGTATTCAGGGAGTTTAAAACCTTTTTGGACATTTTGATATATATAAAACTGATAATATGCTTTATTATTATTATACATGATAGAATGACAAATAACAACAAGACAAAATAACAATAAGGCAATTGGAAAAGATAACGATATTTGACAAAAGGATAAAATTGACCATGATTAATCGAAATGGCAAGGTAAAAATAACAAGAAATCCAAATTCAACTTGTAAGACACTGATATCACACCTTTTATTACAGGTACCAAAGCCCTCTCAAGAGGCACACATATTCCACACCCCACAGGACCTATAGTAGACATATTGTGTGCTTATAAATGGACAACTTATTGATGATACAAATACTAAACCAGATCAGAAGGATGAAGTATTTGTGAATAGGGATGGATTGGAGTTTGTGATGGTTCCTCTTCTTTGGTTGTAGCTCCAAGACACCTGTGAAGCCATAAAAAAATCAAAAGAGATGCATGGAAAATAGAAGTGTAGATACTTTTTGACTTTGGAAGGACTAAGGAAGATGGTGAGAAACCACTCCTACCTCCCTTAGATAAGGGATTATTAAACTGATAGGAGACTCACCACCTTCAATGGAGTTAGTCTCAAGCCTTGATTCTGCATGCCCTAGGTGCTAATCAGGCAAAACCTTTTTTGTCTCAATTTTGTATGCCCCAAGTGCTAATTGGACAACTGAAGACTCACCGCCTTCAATGGAGTTAATCTCAAGCCCTAATTCTACATGCCCTAAGCACCAATCAAGCATAACTTTTTGTCTCAATACTGCATGCCTCTGGTGCTAATTAGATAATTGGAGACTCGTCGCCTTCAATTGAGTTAGTCTTAAGCCCTAATTCTGCATGCCCTAGGTGCTAATCAAGCCAAACCTTTTTCGTCTCAAATTTGCATGCCTCCGGTGCTAATTAGATAATTGGAGACTTGCCACCTTCAATGGAGTTAGTCTTAATCCTTAATTTTGCATGCCTCAGGCACTAATCGGGTAAAACCTTTTTTGTCTCAATTTTATATACCCCTTATGACGTGCACTGGAGCCATCACTCAATTTTTGGTTTACCCTTGGAGGCCTGCTTTGAGGGTCTGAGACCGAAAGAGGCTCAATATTAATCAGAGATTGGCTACTTTGCAATAAAAAGAAATTAAGCCTAAATTATTGTTGGTAGTCAACCCATAAAGGCATCTACTAATAGGCCCAAAAAGGTAGGTGTCATAGAGTCACCACCCAACAGAACGTTAGAAAATGATTCTCGATCTTTTGATGCCCAAACAGAGATTGGTGTTTGGAACATCACTCTTATTAGGCACCTTAGTTATGTATTGTTTTATAATTGGGTGTTAAATATTAATCCATTCTCCACTCTCACACAATGCATTTACGATCAAATATAAGTAAACATCCCAATCAAAAGAAAGCACTAAATAAATAAAGTCCTACTTAAGTTATTACATAAGCAAATCATCTCAAAGAAATAAATAATATACAAAAGAAAGATAGATAAATATCGCACATAAAATGGACCATTAATTAGTTTGGAAACATTGGTTCCTTCATACACATTTGTAAAAAAAAAATCTTTTATTATATTGTGTGAATTTGGGTTAAAAAATTGGACATTGGTCTACATTTTTTAAAGAAAATCCAATTAATTAGTAAAATGATTTAAGTGAAATTTTATTATTTAACGTGTAAAAACCATTTATTACTACCTATTACAACCCCAAAAACAATACATCTGAAGGTAGCCACCAATAGTGGCAAAAATAAATGAACAAACAACATTATAGCAAATAACTAAAGGTGTAAAAATGATGTAACCAGGGAGAGAGATGATAACCAGTGTGGAAACATGACTTCCTATATAAAAAAACTATATGTCCTCCACAGCCATGAATATACCGATTACTTGAAAAATCAAACAAGCAAATTAATTAGTATTGATGATAAAATAATTATACACTTTATTCATACAAATAAACTAATTACAGGTATAACAATATATGTATAGTAACAAAAATACACCAAATAATGCATAAATGTTGTATGGAAATAATAAATAATTCAGAAACATATAAAGCTCTAAAAATGAATGAAAAATACCATAAAATGCCTCCATGGATGGCCAAAAAGGGTGAAGAACGACCACCCATGGAGCGAGGGACAGATAGAAGGAAGGGACTGAGACATCTCATCCCTCAGATGAGGGACAGCCGTCCTTCAGCCCTTTTTCCCATCTATCACCTCTGGAACAAAACAGAAAATGCATTATCAAGGCAAAAATACAGAAAATTACTTAAATAATTTCCTATCCCTAAATGTAAAATAATTAAACACTAAATCATGCCAGAATGCATTAAAAATACTTAAACATGCATTATATCACACAAAAATTGTGGAATTACAGTATATATACATGAAAAGACGAAAAGCTGTATATAACAACAATAGAGGAATCTCTATAGTCTACCATATCACACAGACCAGAAACGAATTCTACTTTGATAAAATATGCATATTACTTTAGATTTGACAATCAAAATGAATCAAGTCAGTATTCAAGAATAATGAAATCATGCGAATGAATTGTAAAGCGAGAAAGTGAGAATGAGGCTAGAATATTACCCTTAGGAGATATTCTGACACTATCAATTCTGTAGTCTAGATTTCTACTCTAAATCATGCTCTTGGATTCTCAAAGAAAGTATGAAATTCGTTGTGTGTGTTTTAAAGAAATTGCTAGAGTGAAGAACCTTAGAGAGAGAAAGAATTTAGTTTTGTTTCTTCTCTAATGGTTTCTCTCAAGAAAATAATGATTCCTCCCCAAAAGAAACCCTATACTTTTGTTTTTATACCTAAATAAGAGTTTTAATCCAATTACAACTCAAAAATTGCCAGATTAAGAGATAAAATCCTAAAATCTATGCTAATCTTTAATAGATAACTTTCTCCTTTTGAAAATTTAGGAAAACTAGGAAAAATTTGGGTTTCAAGCCATGGACGGGCATCTATCAATGAGGGACGGCTGTCCCTCATAACTAGACCAATGTTTCCCCAAAATATCCCTAATTTACACTGTACTAGAGGGAAAGACCCATACAAGGCCACCCCTTAGGTGACAGACGATCATCTATCACCACTATCAGTCCAAAAATATGGTTTTCTGTGTATTTTTTAAAACACTCAAAAATTGAAAGCATTTAGAAAATTATGAAAATATTTAGGAGAAAATGATAAATCCACAATCGGAGCTTCAAAATCCAAATCTACTGTCAATAATATACTATTTTCTTATCATCAGGGTACCCTAATCTAGACTGTCTCAGGTCATGGTGTCTACAACTACCCCTAATTTTGGAAAATTGGTGAACTAGTGCCAAAGTGAGCCAAAATTTAGAGTAAAAGGAAAAAGACGAATACCTGAGGCAGTGAATCTCTTTTTTGATTACAACACGTACTTTTTGAGGTAGTGAGTTTCTTGGTTAGGTTGTTATCATCATTTTGTTAATGTGTTAACCCTAAATTTGGATATTTAACATCAGCTTGTCGATGTTGATTGTCCTATTAGTGCTTGAGGCATGCTGAATTAGGTTATTTGAATGCTTCTGATTAGCGCCTGGGGCATGCAGAATCAAGATGGCTCGAGATTAACTCCATTAAAGGTCACAAGTCTCTACTTGTCCAATTAGTGCCTGAGGCATGCAAAATTGTGACAAGAATAAAGGTCTTCCCTAATTAGCGCCTAGGGCATATAAAATCAGGTTGACTTAGTTGCATTTGATTAGCACTTGGGGCATGCAGAATCAAATTGCTGAAAATATATCGTGATTAGCTCCATTTTATCGGCTTGCAAAGTCAAGATGATACGTCATACTTGAATGAATATTAAAGTTGTCCTATTGGTTTCTCTTTCTGAGAGATTTGGTTGCTTCTTTCTGAAGTAATGCTCCACCGAGGATGTTTCTAGTAGATATATATCTGTCCTCTGGGGAATCACTTGAAATGTCTGAAGCTACCCTAGTAAATATACTTTTGTGAGGTATCACTGGGGTGCTAAAACCTATTATGGTTGTCCCTTGCCCAGTAATTCTTTGCTCTCAATATTAGCTTTATAGCTTTTGGTGTGTCTAGATCAAAGCTTCTCTCGCTATAAGAGATGGTGATAGTTGCCATGATTTTCTTATTGTTGATGAAGTAAATATATGCCCCCTTAGTGGGATTTTGGGTACCTGATGTGAAAAACATTGAATGTTAATGTAATGCTTATTGAATTTGGCCTATTTTTCATTATTATTATTATTATTATTATTATTATTATTATTATTATTATTATTATTATTATTATTATTATTGTTGTTGTTGTTGTTGTTGTTGTTGTTATTGTTGTTGTTGTTGTTGTTGTTGTTGTGACATGGTTTTTTACAAGTTATCTTATTCATTACATGGCATTCATATTCATTTCATTTTTCTAAGCAAAGAAAGCATAAATAACATCAGACATATAATGATAAAATAAGTTATATACAACTCTATTTTTATATACATCAAAAATTTGATAAAGTGAAATTCCCTGAATACAAAAATAATCAATCACTATAAAGGCCCTGGCCTTGATGCTTGGTGATACGCTGGCCCTAGTAGCGGTTTGAATGCTAGCAGCCTAAGAGGTCAGGCTAGAGCTATGGTTTGAGGCGCTAGAGGTGGCTACTTGCCTGCCTATTCAAACACAAATATTAAACTTGGCAGCACTAAGGTTAAAGGCTGTAGGATCTGTGATATCACATCTGCTAGCCTTTCTGATCCTTGCTCTATCTGAAGGACCACCCGGGAGTGACTCTCAAGATATCTCATCAAATCTCCTCTTAGGTACCCGATGTACCTTCTCAACTGCTTATCAATCTCAGTCACCATCTGTCTAGATCTAGAGACGTGTATCTTGATGCGAGTGCCCTAATCTTTGAGCTGGGTAAGGAAGTCATCTACTACCATATTTAAGGCTCTATAACTTTGTCTGCAATGTCTGGATAGCTGTCGGCAGTACCTGCAAAGACTATACCACTGTAAGCATAGTCTTTTTTGTCTCCTTTATCGCAGCCATCCCCCTATATATATCATTTAAAGAAGGAACTGATGATGCTTGGGTAAGAGGTGATGGAACCTATAGTAGAGGTGCCATCGAAGTAAATGTCTCCGGATGTCCATAAGGTGGAGGAGTGGTAAAAGATGAAGCTATTGGACACCTATATAGGGAGAATCTCACAGCAAGCAACCTCTAGTGCCTAAGGAGAGACTTAGGGTGAGCTAGTGTCTGGGGTAAGCCGCCCAAAAGGTCATGTAGGTTGATCTACATATCGAAAGCATAGTCAAAATATAACTCTGCCGCTTGTGAACCCTCTGCCTCACGAAGCTCATATGCTCGGCCATACTCCTGAAGTGGCTGCTCTGGTGAAGCCTAATGCTCTACTGGTTAGAGATGAGGCTGCCCCTTACACAAAAGTCATTCAAACAACGCACAGGCTATCATAGACATTAACACTATATCTCATGTTTTTGATAAATTTTGACAAAATTTTGGTAGCATTTCAGCTAAAAATGTGATTGCCCCCTATTCAAAATATACATTTAAAGTAATGGTAACATAACACAGACCCTTAGGCCCGTCAAACAACACAGATATCAATATTTTATGTCTTACGAGAATGATAAAAAGTAAACCAAAAATTTGGCAGCATTCTGACTAAGAGTGTCACTACCTTCTTATACAAACATTACATTTAAAAGCAAGCAATAAGCCACAGACCATTAAGGCCACCAAACAGCACAAATTCGAGGTATTCATGCTTAGCGTAATAGCAAAGACAAAAGAATGCCTCTAAAAATTAAAAAAATTATATACATTGCCGCCTAGAGATGAAATACTATAGGTTCTATGTGCTCATACATGAGGTATCTTTATAGTACACAGTGGCATGCAAGAAGGTTTGGTATTTACACTATGTTACTTACACTACAATGCATTATTTATTTTCAAATTAAATATCAAGTATAACAATAAAAATACATTAAATATAAATACAACAGCAAGTGCTCGTGCCCATCATGCCTAAAAATAAAATTTTTTAGCCTAAGTTACATTCTAACTTAAAAGAATAATAAAAAAATGATAAAAATACAAAATTATTAAATTACACTTACTTGGGAAGAGTAGATAGACAAAGATAGAAAAAGTAAAAAGCTAGGCTCCCTAAAGTGTGTCTCACTTCTAGGAGTCTATAGGCATAAACAGATCAAGAATTGAACATCGGACAGAGGAGAAAAGCTTGAAAAATTATTGAGACAATTTGTTCACCGGAAAGTATGGAGTTTGAATTGAAAAACGATGGAAATGGCCTTTATATAGCCTGAATCGAGCGAGGGATGGGACCTGTCCTTCACCTGGCGATAGATGGAATGAATATGGTGTCCCGTCCCTCAGGACAAAAAGACCATTTTCCCACTCATTTTTATTTTTCTCCTATTTTTCACATTTTAACTCCGTTTTCTTCGATTTTTTTACTGTTTTTCTTTATTTTTCATTCTCTATCCATCTAAAATTAATTTACAATATTATTAACATTTTTTTATGAGTTTCAATATTATTTTTATAAGATTCACAAATTTTAATTATATTTTACTACATACAGGTGTCCAAACATCCGAAATACCCCTTGAAATTAATTGTTTCTCTGTGGAATATTGGTTTTTTGTGTTCTCAAAATTCAAAATCCTCCAAGCTTTGATATTTAGACCATCAGTCCTTTTAAATCACCTGTAAAATGCAAACAAAGGAAAATGTTTTAATATGTATGTGCAATGCATGAGACATGCAAAAATATGACTTTTCGCCTTACAAAGATAAGGGACGGGAAACCTGTGGCACGCTCTAGGTGAGGGACAGCCATCCCTCATCACTTTCTATAAATAATGCCTTTTTCCTTCGATTTTGTTCCTTTAACTTTTCAACTTTTAGGAAGCTTCCATCAGGTACTCTTCTCTCTCTTCCTTTCTTTTCCTTTCTTGTCTTTTCTCGCTTGTCTTTCCTTCAGTTATTTATTTTCTCTCATCATTCCTGCACCTTAAGCATGACTACTGGGCTAATGAAATTACACTGATTATTGGATGACTCAAAAACTTAGAAGGATCCCTTTTTAGGACCTTATTCAAGTTTGAGGTTTTTAAGAAGAGTCTCTCCAGATAAACATCTTCTGTCAATTTTAGGACCCTAGGTTTTACATATTTTGATTCACTCACCAGGAGTTGTGTCCTTAACCTGAAGAATTTGCTGCCATGATAAGTGTTAGGTTTGATCTTGATGTCCGTCTATACTTGCCTCTTTCGATGGTCATTTATCATAGAGAGGTGGTCTGTGCCCTGGGTATTCTTCCCTCCTAGGCCAGAGGTCTAGTGCCTCATGGGGAGACCTTTCCACTAGAGTGGCTGATAGATGTGTTAATTGATTTTGATGATGTTCCCACATTTTGTTCTGGTGTGGTACTGCTCTGCTGCCTTTCTCGATGTCTATTAATGCATGCTGGTGATCCCATGACTACAGATTATAGGTTCTTTGATGTGATTGATGGCATACACTGAGGGCACAATCCATTTCCCTAATTGTGGCAGAGATTATCATAGGCTTGGATGACTTTCATCACAGGTCTTCTACTCAGTGCGGTTCTTTTCTATTTCTAACAGGCAGTCCTTTGCTCCTTCAAGTATGTCCTTATTTCTAAAGGTAGCACACCTCTTGTGAGTTTTTATGCTAACTTTTCTTGTTAAAATACGTGTCCTTTTGGATTTTCACACATTTCTATGCCTCAATTTTGCTGAGATGAACCCAACTCACCTCAGCATCTTTTTTTTAGGTATGGCTTCATGAGAAGTTACAGCTATTTTTTGAGCCTCATCCTTGAGTTAGAGCTACATGGATCTACCCTATAAGGATTATCATGACTAGGCATCTTCAACGCGAGTTTTAGTCAGTTTAGGATGTTGTTGAATGGCTCTATCATTTCATAGATGCTGACATCAGGTTCAGGTGCCCTGGTTACCTGTTACTTCTGTTGTCATGGAGAGAAAGTCAGGATGTGTCCCTCTCTATGGACTTCATTGGGCCACCTTTAATGTTTCTGCCCATTGTGTTCACCAGTTTGGAGGTAGGCAGGATATTGTTAGGCGACCTTTGGGCTTTCTTGGAGGCATCCTTACTGCTTACTTTAGGACATAATATTATCAAAGGATCTGGACTTAGCTTCCTATGAGGACCACTATTTCTGACGTGGGCATTTGTGATTTCACTACCTCTGACTCATACAAGTGATGGGTTACTAGTCCAGCTATCGACACGAGACTTTCTCACCTGCGGCACTTGGATGAAGAGAGATATAATATATATTGATAGATTAGATCAGACACTTTCATAGATGACGTTTTTGCTTTTATTAAGCATATGATATAAAATGTTACTTTTAGAAACTTAGATGACATTTATGGATACATGTATGATATTTCATTTTTGATTTCGATACATATGATCAGTATTTGACTTTGTCTCAATGACACATATTATTCAATCTCGAAATAAAAATTTACAAGCATCATAACTCCTGTCATCAATCAACCCTCACGGGTTTTCTTGATCGATTATTTTCTATCAGCCTTTAATTTTTGCTCAGGATGCCTTTTTGGTTTTTACCCTGGCGAGGAACCCAATTTTAGCAAGGCCACTGTTTTTTCAATTTTTAACCTACGGGGCATTCATTCTCTTCTTTTTCTCTGTTAGTCTTTAGTCGTGGAACCTTTTCAATTTTTCAACATTCACAGGTTCTCAGAACTCATTGCCATCACTGTCTGACAAAATAACAGTGCCTTTGGATAACAGCTTCTTAAGCACAAAAGGTCTTTCCCACATAGGCCTGAATTTTCCTCGGATGTCCGGTATCCCTGGTCTTTTCTATTTAAACACTAAGTCTCCTTCCTTCAGAGGGTGTTTCCTAACTTTCCTTTTAAATGACCAGGCCAACCTCTTTTGCTAAACTTGATTGTGATATTATGCTCTCATTCTTTCCCCATCAAGCAAATTAAACTGCAATAGTCTTTACCTAGCCCATTTTGTTTCTGGTATCTCAGCCTTCAAAACTACTTTTAAGGACTGATGTTCAATTTTTACTTGCAATACTGCTCCTGTTTTATAGACTAGAGAGAACAAAGTGGCTCCTATTGAAGTTCTAGTTGTGGTCCTATAACCCTATAATTCAAAGGGTAACTTATTGGCTCAATCTTTGTAAGTCTACACCATCTTGGCCTTGATTCTCTTTACATTCTTATTGGCTGCTTCTACTCTGTTTGCTTGAGGCCTGTAAGGAGAAGACTTGTGATGTTGAACCCCATATCTAATAAGCATTTATCTGGTTTTACCTAAAAACTATAACCCATTGTCTGAGGCCACATGATGAGGCAGACCATATCTGCATATTAGGCTTTTTTCGATGAACTTGGCCATATCCCGTGCATCTACCTTTTTAAAGGATTAAACTTCTACCCACTTAATGAAATAATTGATGGCTACTATGATGAATCTGTGTCCATTTGAGGCTGGTGGATGGATCATTCCTATAATGTTTATTCCCCATACAGTAAATAGCCATGGTGATGTGAGGTTACACAATTTAAAAACAGGCAAATATCTCAGATTTGTATACTATTGGCACTCTCTGACATACTTAGAACAATTAGTGTCCATCGTGAGCCAAAAGAAGCCATGCCTCATAATCTTCTTTGCCAAGACTAATCCATTCATATGGGCTCCACATACTCCCGTATGTACTTCCCCCATCACTTTCCTGGCTTTTCTTTCATCCAAGCATCTCAGTTGAATTCCACCAAGCTGTCTATTATAAAGCACTCCTCCTATAGTAATGAACTGAGTTGACAACTTATGAATCACTTCTAATCCTTTGCAGTTGCTTTCTCAAGGAACACCGACTTTTCTAGGTAACTTTAATTATCATAATACCAAGGCTTTCCATCATCTACTTCAATATCCATGATCTATTCCTTTTCAAAATGTGGTTTATTAGAACTAGAGACTAACACAGGTTTCATAATTACTCTCTTCGAATTGTCCCATATTTACACCAAGGTGGTTAAGGCATCTGCCAATTGATTTTCTTTTTTAGGCATATATCCAAAAGTGCAAATCTCAAACTGGCTGCTCAAATCCTTCAGGTACCTAAGATAAGGCAGCAAGCGTTATTCCTTCACTAACCATTCACCCCTTACTTGGTAAATCACTAGAGATGAATCTTCAAACACTTCTGCAGATTTTTTCTCTACAGCTAGTAAAGCTTCTAACTTAAAAATACAAGCTTCGTACTTTGTTTTATTATTCTTGACCTTATATCTTAACTTTTTAGCTCATGGCATCTTTTCTCCCTCCAAGGTAACCAAGATTACTCCTACTCCTGCTCCTTTATTATTCACAGCTCCGTTGAAGTACATCTACCATCCCTACACTATTATGGCTGCTATATTCTCAGCGGGGAATTTATAAGTCATCTCTTCACCTTCTGAAGGCTGCCCAGCTAGAAACTCTACCACTACTCTTCCCTTAATGGTTTTTCTAGTGCTGTATTCTATGTCAAATTCTTGCAAAAGAATAAACCATCTTCCCATCTTTCCTAATAGTGAAAGGGCTTCTTATAGATACCTAAGGGGATTCTACTTAGCTACAGCTTGTATTTTATAAGAATGAAAGTAGTGTCTCAACTTTTTGGATGCCTATATGACTGTTAGACAAATCTTTTTAACTTTTACTTATTTCACCTCATAAGGGAGAAATATCTTACTGAGGTAGTATACTGCATACTCAATCCCAAAACCATACTCTTATACCATTATAGCCCCTACTGAACTATTTTTTATTGCTAGATAGAAAATTCAAGGCTTACCTATCTGGGATGATCTCAATAATGGTGGATGTAACAGGTACTCCTTGATGGTATTGAACGCTTTCTGATAATTTTCATTCCAAACTATACTCATCTTTCCTGAGTAA
>JBBPFJ010000688.1:0-60119 GCA_037975025.1 Excoecaria agallocha | reverse complement strand
GAGGAGTGTTGAGCCAAGAGGAGTGTTTCTTGATGATCGGGAAACAAAATGGGAAAAAGACTTAGGTTTTCTTTAGTTTAAGACAAGAAGTCAAATGGGTTTCTTCTTTTACACGTGGCATTATTCCATTCGCTGGTTTGTTTCCTTAGTCAAAAGTGGGCCTGCTGACGTGGCAATGATGACGTGGATTAAAAAGCTGACGTGTCTGATGACGTGTCTAATATGACACGTCAGCTGGTGATGTGTCGCTGCCATCAGATCTACGTGTGCAGGATGTGTGACGTGGCATGCCACGTCATCACTCCGGCCAAGGTCCTCACCGGAATCCGGTCAACATGACTTTTATGAAAACCGGTACTAAGTTCAGTGACATTTATGTTACAAAAAATAAGTCCGTTACTTTTGGGTAATAATTCATAAGTTGAGTGACCGTGGGTGAAATTGACCCCCACCTCAACTATGGCTCGACAATTACTTGGTGACCACTGTCTTTTGTTTGCTAACTTTACATTCTAAAATATTACACTTATGCTCATAATATAATGCTTATTTACAGCTTAATTTCTTGTTTATATATTTGTAAAAAAAAAAAAATTAATAATTTTCTTACATATTATGAATTATCAAGTACTACTGCTAATCCTTGAGTAATTTCATGCAGAATTTAAATGCCACCCAAATGGACAACCTGACGGACTTGTTGGAACTGACTCCTGCACTAGTATACCTCCTAAATTAAAATGTCCACCTTTTGCTCCTGGATGTAATTAAATAACTCAAAATATCTATCTTATATTTCGTAAAAATAAAATATATAATAAAGGAAAACAGATGAATAAAAGAAGTTCCCACTTATATTTGTTCTTAGAAAATAATAAGCATCCGAAATATTATTGTACGGTGCAATTGAATTACTGAATTTACTGAATTTTTGTGCTGTTTTCTTCTCTTTTATCTCTATGTGTGATTGTATGTTATTTTAATTGCGCTCAATCTCAATGATGATGATGATTAATCAAAGTGAAGAATAAGTAGAAATAGATTGGCATGGAACTGAAGTTTTGGGCTGGATGTTGGGGAAATTTTTTTAGGATGAAGAACACATAAATTTCATTTTCAAATTTCCCATCAAAACAAATTACACATGCCTATTTATAGGCTTACATTTCAACTATAAACTTAGACCACTAACCCACTAATTCCACTAAACAATTAACTTATAATCCCATTAATCCACTAACTCCACTAACACAATTAACTCCACTAACTAAATAACAATTAATTAAACATTATAAATATGCTACAATAAATTCACTAACACTCCATAAAATTAATGATTTTGAATCAATTCTCCAACATGCTCCCTTGATTCAAAATCATACACAATATTTTCTTGGAACATTTCTCTCCAATACACATTTCATTTATTGAAGCCATTTGTCTTCAATTCTTAATGTACTCTCTCATCAATCTTCAATTCTTGATGTACTCTCTAATTAATCTTCAATTTTGATGCACTCTATCATAAAACTTCCAATATTGATGCACTATCTCATCAATCTTCTGCCATTGGTGCACTCTGTCATCAAAATTCCAATATTGATGCACTATCTCATCAATTTTCTGTCATTGGTGTACTCTGTCATCAAACTTTCATTATTGATGCACTATCTCATCAATCTTCAATTTTGATGCACCCTGTCATCAAACTTCCATCATTGATGTACTATGTCATCAATTTTCTACCATTTATTATTTTTTTTTCTTTTGGAGCACTTGTCTCCAACTATCAAAACAGATATGCCTTCTCTTGTGCCAAATTTGCTTGATCATTTGTAAACTTCAAATCTTGTTTCATATGCCCATAATTGATAATTTTCTGCATTGAACATGTGAGGCGAAATCTCACTTGTTTTCTATTGTGCCACTTTTCTCATAGATCCATGATCATGAATGGCTCTGATACCACTGTTGGGGAAATTTTTTTAGGATGAAAAACACATAAATTTTATTTCCAAATTTCCCATCAAAACAAATTACACATGCCTATTTATAGGCTTACATTTCAACTATAAACTTAGACCACTAACCTACTAATTTCACTAAACAATTAACTTATAATCCCATTAATCCACTAACTCCACTAACACAATTAACTCCACTAACTAAATAACAATTAATTAAACATGCTACAATAAATTCACTAATTTAGTCACTCCATAAAATTAATGATTTTGAATCAATTCTCCAACAATGGATTGGACTTTTAGGATTCATAAGATCGATCTACTAATGCCATTTACATTAAAATTCCATCTGGCTCTTGATATCCCTTCTCAAGCTTCTAACTTTGACTGGCCACCAAGCACAATGGTGAATCTGAGATCACATATTTAGTGGGAATAAAATTTATAAAAGTGTGTGGACATTCAGACAATTATTACTGCATTTTATATGTAATTAAAGAATTTTGTATGGGGTAAAATTTTTAAAATTGTGGGGACATTAACACATAAAATTACTATATCTCATGTACATTAAAAATGCCCCAAATCATGACTCCGCCACTGACCAAGTAAGTATTGAATTAATACCTAAAAAATGTATTCAACATGGCTAACTTTTAGATAACTCTAATATTCAAAGTCATGATTGTATATTTTGGGAATTTAATTGGAATTTTATAATCAAAGTCTCTCCCCCTTCTCTCTCTATATATATAAAAAAATTTTGATTTGATAAGTAGAAAATATGTGTTAGGTATGAAATATTTTAAATTCTATCGTTTATGATTTTAAATTTGGCTTAATACCTTAAATCTCTTTATCAAATTGTATTTAATTTTATAATCAATATCTGAATTTTTATCATATTTAAATCACCAATTGAATTTCAAATATCATCAAAAATCACCACCTAAATTTTAAATAATGATAATAATTTATCATTCAAACATATAAAACAATTGAACAATATCTGTTGTTATATGTTAATATTAATTAAAGTTTAGGAAACAAATTATTATCGTTATTTAAATTTAAGTAGTGATTTTTTATTATATTTGAAATTCAGGTGATAATTTATTAAATACAAATTTAGGGAGTCTTTTTTAGGTATTTAGCCTTTAAATTTAAATTTAAATTTTGTTATATATATGTATATATATTAAAAAATTAAAATAGATAATGAAAGTTTCTCTACATGCTTTAATTATTTACCAAAACACATTTGCGTCTTAGCTCTGATTCACGCTTACCTCATCTTAAATACGTTTGGATTTCTTGAGCCAAAAAAGTGAAAAATAGATGAAGTATTAAAAGTAAAAAAATGCAACCAAAAAATAAGAGTGGATGTTGGGTTAACAAGGACAATAATAATTTCAGTAAAAATACTTTTCATTTTCTAAATTAAATCATGCTTGCCGAAACAAAATGATGTATACCTTACAACTACTGTTAATTTAACACTTCAAATATATTAATTAAATTAAGAATTTCAAGTTATTTGAAAAAGAAAATAGTTTTCGTTTTTTGAATTAAATAAAATCAAATTGTAAAATTACACTATGCATATATAATAAATTAATCAACCAAATATTGTAAAATTACATGTTGAATTATCACTCCTAAATAGTAGCTAGGGTTTAAGTGGCGGCTAGGTTAAATTCGGGTGAATTTATCTTGAAAAAATGCTATCCACTGTCAACTTCCCTTAGGCAACTCCCTTGGGCAACTTGGGCAAGGGAACTGGGCAAGGCTACTTCCTGTCTTGGGCAATTGAGCATTTCCCTTGGGCAAGGCTTCCTCCAGAATTTTCAACTTATCAGCTCCGTTGCTTCAATTCTAACTCAAAAAGTCTTTGCTTCTCCAGATCATCAACAATTAGCCCCAAAAATACAACTTTCTCAAAATCCGCTCCTACAGTCAGAAAAATAAACAAACAAATGAAAAGTACCTTAAACCGACTTAAAAGAGCACAAAATATTAAGCAAAATACCATCAAATAAGTGCTCATTTAACATCTTAACAATCACGAAAAATAAATCAGTTACTTTTGAACGATTAGATTTAAGTTCAGTGACTATGTCTGAAATTGACCTTATAATAATAGTCGATTGTTAAAACTTAAGAAGAAGCCAACCATTTTGCATGTCAAAAATTAAAAATCAAGTTCAAACAACTAAACATTTTACATTTTGCTTTTTTTAAAAAAATCATGAACTAATTAAATGATATTTTATATGTTTTATTTTCGGTTCGGTTTTGCTGGTGTGGTCATCTAATTATTTCCATTTTTTTATTTGTGAACACAATAAAACATCGTATAACATTGTGACAACTTTTATTTATTTACAATAATAGTCAATGAGACAGAAAATTGAACTTTTCGGTTTTGTAAATAACTTGAAACATGCTACTAACTAATTATAATTTATTCATATGCCAATTGCGTGCTATATTGAATAAAATAGCGTCGAATCCACATAATAATGTATCTTGTTAATGCATATTAACAAATATAAAAGCACAAATATTTTTTATGTTTTTTTCTAATTTTTCAATTCCATCCTTTTTTTTGGTCTTAATCGATGTTCTAATTTCTTCTCCTTACGCTCCAAGCGTCTGAAAATAAGATAATATATTAAGGTTTTTTTTTTAACTTGTGTTGTATTGCATTGAGTCCTAAAATTTTACTTCAATATACATTACATTCATTTTGTCTAAATTTAGACAAAAAATAATAGTATCATTTTAATGTATATTGAGTCCCTTAACTCACTTTACCATGACTCAAATCCGTCTAAAAAAGTAATTTGAATTCGAATTTGAATTTGACAGTATGGCTCAACATCTAAATTCGATTCTGAAATTAATGATTGGATGATGGTATACGGCCAGTTATAATGCTCAGAATTCTAAAGAAAATTTGTGTTTAATAATCAAGTGCGAAGCAGGTTAAGTTGCTCAAAAGTCTAAATAATTAATAGGGTTAACTTTGGTGGACTCAGTGGCAGATGTCTGTTATATTACCATATAATAATGGTAAATTGTTAAAACTTAAAAAGGAGCCAACCATTTTGCATGTCAAAAATTAAAAATCGGGTTAAATATAAACAACTAAACATTTTACATTTTACTTTTTAAAAAAAATCATGAACTAATTTAATGAAAGTTTACATATTTTTATTTTCGGACCGATTTTGCTGGTGTGCTCATCTAATTTTGCCATTTTTTTATTCTTGAACACAATAAAATATCGTATAACATTGTGATAACTTTTATTTATTTACAATAATAGTCAATAACACAGAAAATTAAATGTTTCGATTTTGTAAATAACTTGAAACATATTATTAACTAATTATAATTTAGTCATATGCCAATTGCGCGCTATATTGAATAAAATAGCGTTGAATCAGCATAATAATGTATCTTGTTAATGCATATTAACAAATAAAAAAATACAAATATTTTTAATATTTTTTCTAAATTTTCAATTCCATCCTTTTTTTGGTCTAACCTGTTTTAATCCGAAGTTCTAATTTCTTCTCCTTCCTATTTCTAACTTTTGGTTTATTTGCCATGAAACTCAATATCTCTAGAGACATTGGAAAAAGTTGACGAACAATGCCTTCTGAATTATGCTTTGTGCAACGTGGCATATAGTTGACATCTGATTAAACTATAATTATTGGTTTAGGAATCGGAGCGTCCATTTTATTTCGTGGTAGTGACCCTTACTGCAAAGAAATAAAAATTGAATTATCACAGTATTATAAATCATTTTATTATGACTACAAAAAAAAAAAGCAATAATTGATGATTATGGATGAATTAATCCCGATTTTGCACTGGCAGCAATTAATAAAATGAATTTTTTAAGAAAGGTAATATAGAAAGTTATATCAATTTTAGTTGATAAATTGAAATTAAAGGAGATACTAGAGATATATATAAGGCTAAATAAAAGTTTTAGGACTGAGAAAAAATTACTCTTGAACCTTTTGTTGTCCTTTGTCTTTTCAAGATAATGATTTGAGAGGATGGAATTGTGTGTCCATTTTATAATGATTTCTGATTCGAAATTAATTAATAAGTGCAAATCCCACTAAAAACCATGTTGAATGTAATGGAACTCTGTTGATGACCCAGACCAAACCTATTTCTTTATTATTATTATTATTAATTAAAGTTAAAATTGTGCATTAAAGTCTTCCATTCGTAGTATTGTTGATTCCACAAATTAAGAGCTTGACTATATATGAATAGAATTTGAGATCTCACAACATACTTTTATTACTAAATTAGAACTTATTGGTTTCGTTGGATTGTTAATGAGTCTGAAAAGAAGATAATTTATTAAGTTTTTTAACTTCTGTTGTGTTGCATTGGGTCCTAAAATTTTACTTCAATATACATTTGTATCATTTTAATATATATTGAGTCCCTTAACTCACTTTTTATATGGTTGCTATTTTTGTGATGGATACAGTAATTTCCGAATGTTAAATTTACTGATTCCTATCTCTAAAACAATATTATTATTATTTATTTGGAAATGTAAATAACTCTACCGTTTCATGTTTGGATATCGTTGCAAGCGAACATTTCATGTTTGGATAGAATAAAATAATTGATCCAAATTAAATAAAAATTTAAACAGAAAAACAGAAAATTTTATTTTCACCAAGACTATTTAGTTGATATATGGCTTGTTAAATTGTATGTATAAATTAAATCAAATAGAAAGCAATTTGATAGCAAATTTACTCTCAAAACTTGAGAATGAAACAAATAAGATTACGAACCAATTCCAGTTTTGAATTTTCAACTTATATATGTTTTAAAATCTCAATATGTTCCTTCTAATACTGTTACATACACGATATTTAAAATTTTAAATTTTTTTATATGACTCAAATATGTCTGAAAAGGTAATTTGAATTTGAACTTGAAAAAAAAAGCATATGCCTAGAAATCCAAGCCCGATTCTGAAAATTAAGGATTGGGTATAAGTTGATTCGGGAACAATCCGAATAATCAGTTTTTTTTTTTTTGGTATAACATTGTATGCTTTTGTTATAATTGAAAAAAATTGGAGTTAAATTAATTCAAGTTATATATATATATATATATATATATATATATATATATATATATATATATATATATATATATTTCATTGCAAAAATATTTACAAAATTATATATAGATAAAAAAATCAAAAGATAATTTATTAAAAAACATGTATTAATTTCTTGTTTAATTACAACAGTAGACAGCAAAGAAAGCTAACAATTTCTTGCTCAAGCGATGAAATGAAACCAAAAGGAAATTGCATATAGAAAAGAAAACAAGAATTGATTTTTCTATAAATTCTACCATTCACCATTAATTCAAGCGAGCTTCTTGAGCAGCCATTGATGCTTCCTTATATTCACTTTCCGCCCGATAACAATTCCAATGACAAATCCACAGGGGTATCCCATCAACACAACTTTCCAATTGAATCCAAACGACGCATCCGAATCTTGATTTTCTGATGGTTCTAACGGAAAACTCAAACCAACCCGACATTTCTTGCTCAAAGGAATGCCACAAAGTCCTGGATTTGCTGAAAAAGAATCGTTTTGGAATGTCTGAAATTGGTAGCTTTGTGGTATAGGTCCTGTCAGGTTATTGTGAGAGACATTGAAGAATGAAAGAAAGGTAAGCTCTGTGAGTTGCATTGGGATCTCTCCTGACAGTTTGTTATGAGAAAGATCCAAAGCTTCAAGTTCTTTTAACTTCACTAAAGATGATGGTATACGGCCCGTTAGAAAGTTGTTGGAGAGGTTGAGCAATTGAACCTCTTTCATATTCCCAATCACTTCTGGAATTTGACCCTCGAATCGATTACTTGAAAGATCAACAGCCACAAAAAATTCCAGGATTTTCTCATAAACTCGGTCTGTGCCTTTGTTTGTGAGTCTAATAGAATACATATAATTACTATTCCAGGTGAAGTTGAAAGTCTGAAAACTTGTGTTTGCTTCCATGTATATTAAATGGCCATTATCAACACTCTTCATGGCAATCCAATTTCGTATATATGCTGACGGCAACTTGCCCATAAAATTGTTGTCTGAAAGGTCAATGATTTGCAATCGATTAAACTTGGAATTGTTTGGAGGTTTCCCAATTACACCGTGAAACTTGTTAGATCTCAAAGTGAGGACCTTTAGCTTTGGAAGAATACCCAACCACGAAGGGAAAACATCTTTTATCCGATTTTCCCCAAGATTGAGGATTTCTAGCTTGGAACAATTTGTTAATGACCTAGGAACTTTGCCTTCAAGTTTGTTTTGACCGAAATCCATCACTTTTAAGTTGCAGCTGCTCGAAAAATTGTCAGTAATTTTTCCTGAAAAACTGTTGTTTCGTAAGTCAAGAACTGATGCAAAACTGACTAACTTCCACAAACATGGAGGCAAGTTGCCACTCAAGTTGTTGTTTGACAAATCTAAAACCAAAATGGATGTCAAATTGCAAAACAACGGGGAGATATCTCCACCGAATTGGTTTTTTGAGGCTGAATAAATGGCGATGGAAGGAGGTGGAATTGGGAGGTGTCCTTTTAAATTGTTAGAAGTGAGGTTTAATAAGTGTAAATTCATCCATGGAAGAGCAACAAAAGGTTGCTCAAAACCTATCAGGAAATTGGAGGCCATGTTCAGAAACAGAAGGCTTTCAGTGGCCATGCTGGTCATCCAATTTGGTATCTGCCCCTCAATTCTGTTGTTTGCAAGCTCTAAAACTACCATTTCATTTTGGCTTTGCAAGAAACTTGGGAACTCTGTCAAATTGCATCCACTCAATCCCAAGATTTGAAATTTGGAAAGAGTAGCATTGACATAACTGCTTTTGACCAAGGACAAATAATTGTATGATAGTTGGAGATTATTAAGGGTCTTGGACTGAAGAATGGAGTCAAATTTCAAGGTGCCAGTTAGATTGTTGGAATGAAGCTCAAGAACTTGAAGATTTGGAAGCCTAAAAATAGACTCTGGAATCGGACCTTGCAACCTATTATTTGAAAGTTGAAGCCCAACCAGTTGGGTAAAATTTCCAAGCCAAGAAGGGATTTGACCAGTAAATTGATTTGAGTGAAGCCTCAAGTAAGTGAGTTGAGTCAGGTTTCCCAGACGAGACAGGATGTCTCCGTACGAATTGGTCTCCACCATATCTAGAAAATAGAGATTGGTTAACTTGGAAAGCCAGTACGGAGTGTGAGGGCTGAAATTATTGGAGGAAAGGGAAAGATAAGTGAGTTGAAGTAGGTTTGGAAAGGAAGAAGGGATACTCCCAAAGAAGTTGTTTTCAGAAAGGTCCAAGGCATCAAGCTTTGTAAGATTGCCAATTGAAGATGGTATTTGCCCCCAAAAATGACATCCATTAACAGCAAAATTACTCAAAGACTTAAGATTCCCAATGGAAAAAGGTAGCTGACCTGAGAACTTTGTGTTTTCTAGTCTTAACATCTCAAGTGGGCTGCCCACCTGAAATTCTGGAAGAAATCCTGTGAGATCCGGATTATATCTCAAGCTGAGAAGATGAAGATTAGGCAATTGGAAAATGCCTAAGGGGAATTTTCCCTGCAAACTACAGTCTCTGAGAAGGAGAGATGACAAAGAAGTTAAGTTTGCCAAGCTTTGAGGGACATGAGAAGAAACCGCGATTCCACTTAGATGAAGTTCAACCAAGCCAGGAAATGAATCAATCACATCTTTTAGGCTAGGCTTATGAAGCTTCAATGGATTGTCTGATAGATCAAAGGAAACCAACGTGGAAAGCTGCAAGATTTCTGATGGAATTTGACCAGAAAAGTTTGAGTATGAGAGATTTAAATGTGTCAATCTTGGCAAGCCTCTAATCCCAGGAGGGATTCTTGAAAGATTGAAATTATTATAGGCAAGGTTAAGTGTTTTAAGGTGAAAAAGGCGGAAGATGGAGCTGGTAGAGTTGATAGGTCCATAGAGACAACTGCTTGAAAGATCAAGCCCGATCACATGGCCTGTGTGAATATCGCAATGGACACCATCCCATGAGCAGCAATTGCTAGATTTCCATGATTTGAGCTTGGTAGAAGTAGAAGAATCACAAGCAAAATTGTCAAAGAAAAGACTTTGCTTGAACTGTAACAAGGAGTAGTGGTCATCTTCACGGCAAAGTGTCTCCTGAAAGGAAGAAGAGTAACAAAGCGGACTGAAGAAGAAGAGCAGACTAAAGAGAGAGAAATATGGTTGCATGATGATATTTTTCTAGAGATAAAATCAAATTGAATTTTGTTGAATCAGTGAGTTGTTAATTAAAGAGATAGGTTTCATTTTATAAACAACATTGCGCGACTTGAAGTCATCGGTATAATATATAAATAATTAAGACCGATAAATGGGTTGATTCCCTCTTATTATTATCGATTTGGAAAAGCTAAAGTATACTATAATGCTCAAAAGTCTAAAGAAAAATTGGATTTAATAATTAAGTGTAAAGCAGTTGCCCAAAAGTCTAAATAATGGGCGGGGTTACTTTGGTGGACTCGGTGGAAGATAGCGGTCAACTGTTAAATCCACATACCTCAAATTTGTACCATAACTTTCAATCTTTGATTTTTTTCACTTTTATTCCTTCAAATGAAGACTAGATGATTTAATTATCAATTAGAGAGGCTGAATTTTGTTTAGAAAGCTTGGATTTAAGGAAAAAATTGGAAGAGATGAGAATAAACCAATGGTGAGAATGGGAAAGGGAACTTCGGCCAACAAAAAAAGGAAAGGAAGAGTGGAGACAGCTACAGTGAATTCTGAAAAATCATATATTTTCGGCCGTATATAGTGGGTTGGATTTGGTTCAACCAAGTTAGGCCAACCATACTTGAGCCCAAAATGCATATAAAGCCCATTATACAATCCAAAATTATTTTCTCACTTTCCAACCTTAATTTCTCCAAAAATGATTCCATAATTCATAAAATTTATAACTTAGCCTACATAAAAAATTTTACCTCAATCGAGGTCCATTTTCGATCCGGTTCATTCAAACTAATCCGATTATCAAATTTTCGGTGTTACCGTAAAATTAATTTTTCATTATCAAATAATTTTAAATATTATTTAGCATCCATTTGGAACTTTCTAGCATTTTTAAAGATCATTTGCAATAAATACCTCATGCACATCTGTAAAAAAAATACCCCCACTAGGGAGATTATTTGCAATCCATGCTATAACTGAACGAAGGGCTAACGTCTCTGCTATCCTAGGAGAAAACAATCCCGGACCGTAACTTGAGATTGCAAACATAGACTAATCCTAGTGGTTTCGAAATACTGCCCCAAATCCACTCTGTCTTGTTTTTGAAAAAAATAGAAGCATCAACATAACATCTCCACAAAGTATCAGACCTTGAAACAAATGAAAGAGAGCCTGAAGAACGACTATTAATTTAATAGCCCAAATACAAGGTTAGACGTGAATAGTGATTTTTCGAGCCGTGAATAGTGACATCGAGGTGAATAGTATCTCCCGAAATCGAAAAATATTTTATGGGACCATTAGAAATAGGATGTTAGCAGAAGTTCAAGAATGTAATTTCAACTGAAAATGAGATCAAATAGGTCATCAAAAGTCAAAAATAGAAAAAAAATCACAGTTTCAGTTCAAATAGTATCCGGTTTGATTGAAAGTTTGATCGGGTTGTAAATATGCTACAGATTTCAGAAAAAATAATTCGAAGATATGAACGCACACGTATTAACGAGTAGAATCATATGGTAAAAAAAGTAATTTTTCTGTGACATGAAAAATCGGACTATCGAACTGATAAAAGTAGATCAGATCGAAAAAAGTATCCGATTGACCCAAAAATATTCATGTAGTCTAATGAATATATTTTGAGAAATTTGAAAGTATTTTTAGGAGGAATTGAACTTAGGAAGTAAGAGAAAATAATAATTTCGGTTTAAATAGTAATTGGTTGACTGTGGATTTGATCAAGACTTTAAAAATAGCAAATGATCTTTAAAAATGCTAGAAAGTTCCAAATGGATGCTAAATAATATTTAAAATTATTTGATAGTGAAAAAGTAATTTTACGGTAACACCAAAAATTTGATAATCGGATCAGTTTGAATGAATCGGATCGAAAATGGACCTCGATTGAGGTAAAATTTTTTTTATGTAGGCTAAGTTATAAATTTTATGAATTATGGAATCATTTTTGGAGAAATTAAGGTTGGAAAGTGAGAAAATAATTTTGGATTGTATAATGGGCTTTATATGCATTTTGGGCTCAAGTATGGTTGACCTAACTTGGTTTGTCCAAATCCAACCCACTATATAAGGCCAAAAATCATGGTTATTAAACTCGGTTTGACTCGGGCGGTCGGACCGTGACTCGGTAAGCAATCCGAGTCGATTCAACATGAAAATCGGAAAGCATAAAAACTCGGATTGACTCGAAAAAATCGGGTTGAACCGGAACTCAATGACTTGGACCGGATTCCGGTTCAACCAAAAAAATTTGCATTTTGAGAAATAAAATCCTAAATCCCTAATTTTTCTTCCCTTTCTCTGCATCCATTTCAGACCAACATGTATTGAAAGAATTAAATATAAATAATTAATGCAAAAATGCAGAATGATAAATGAAAAAAATAATAAAAGAAAATGAAAAACGACAATAAGAAGAATGAATGTGTAACATTTTAATTGGACTGTCAAAGATGCCATAAGCACAATTAATAAAGGGCTTCAAGAAAATTATAAGATTAAGAATAACAATAAATTAATATTTTGTAAGCTCCAACAACTCTAAAAGTTTGAATAGTACCGCAATAGATCAAGAATTTATAAATATGTTATATAGATTATGCATGGTGGATATGTTGCACATTGATGCTAAATATTTTTACATTGATATTTATTAATTAATAAATTTTTTAATTTATTTTGACATATCATATTTTTATTTTTTTTATAAATAATTATATTTAATAAAAATAAAAACTCCGAGTCAACCCGATCCAACCAATTGACTCTTGACTCAGTTGGTAGACCGAGTCGATCTCCGAGCCAGTTATGAAAACATTGCCAAAAATATATGATTTTTCAGAATTCACTATAGCTGTCTCCACCCTTCCTTTCCTTTTTTGTTGGCCGAAGTTTCCTCTCCCATTCTCACCATTGGTTTATTCTCATCTCTTCCAATTTTCTCCTTAAATCCAAGCTTTCTAAACAAAATTCAGCCTCTCTAATTAATAATTAAATCATCTAGTCTTCATTTGAAGGAATAAAAGTAAAAAAAATCAAAAATTGAAAGTTATGGTACAAATTTGAGGTATGTGGAATTGACAATATGATAATGTATCTTTTAATATGTACTAACGGACAAAAAAATGCAACTATTCTTAATCATCTGACCTAGCATGGTTCTGGCATCAGAGAGTCCATTTTATTTTGCTGTAGTGACCATTATTGCAATAAATAAATAAAAAAATAAATAAAATAAAAGTTAAATTTTTTCAGGGTTATAAACTGTTTTTATTATGACAATGAGATGAAAAATAGCAATATTTGAATGATCATGGGCAAAATTAACATCAGTGTTGCCCAGGTATAATCCACAGCAATTGACACAATGAAATTTTTTTTAGAAAGGTAATAGAAAGTTAGATCGATTTTAGTTGATAAATTGAAATTAAAGAAGATACTAGATAGATACAAGGCTAATTAAAAGTTTTAAGACAGAGAGCAAATCACTCATTAACTTTTTTTTTTTGTTGATAATGACTGTGCTTCTAGATAAATTAAGCAGAGAATGGAAATTTTTTTGTCCCTTTTATAGTGGTTTCTGATTTGAAATTAATTAATAAGTGCAAATCCCACTTAAAACCTTGTTTCACGGAATGGAACTCTGTTGATGACCAAGACCAACCCTATTTCTTTATTATTATTATTATTATTATTATTTGAAGTTAAAATTGTGGATTAAAGTCTTCCATTCATAGTGTTGTTGATTCCACAAATTAATTGCTTGACTATAAACAGGAATTGAGAACTCACAGCATACTTTTATTACTAAATTAGAACTTGAATATCGGTTTCGTTGTATGGTTAATGAGTCTGAAAAGAAGATAATTTATTGAGTGCGTCAAAAAGTAAAAAGGAAAAGCTATTCTAACCAAAGTGAAAGAGATTCGTATAATTTAATTAAGTTCAAAGCCTAAGATTTTTCCAATCTTTTTGCCTAGAAAATCTACAGCATATGCCCAACTTGTACGCCTATGTAAATCGTATTATAAGTAAATTAATGAGTTGTTTTGTTAGCCTATAAATAAGAGCAAATTAAATTTTATGAATAGCTATCCAGCATGAAAAACGTCGCCATAGTATGCTTTCTGTTGGCTGCAATTTTCGTTTTCACCTCCTCAACTATGGCTCGACAATTACTTGGTGACCACTTATGCTCATAATATTTTCAAATATTACGCTTATGCTCATAATATAATGCTTATTTACTGCTTAATTTCTTATTTATATATTTGTAAAAAAAATAATACTTTTCTTACATATTATGAATCACCAAGTACTACTGCTAATCCTTGAGTAATTTCATGCAGAATTTAATTGCCAGCCAAATGGACAACCTGATTGACTTGTTGGAACAGACTCCTGCATTAATATACCTCCTAAATTAAAATGTCCACCTTCTGCTCCTGGATGTTATTAAGCAACTCGACATATCTATATTATATTTCCTAAAAATAAAATATATAATAAAGGAAAACGGACGAATAAAAGAAGTTCCCATTTATATTTGTTCTTAGAAAATAATAAGCATCCGAAATATTATTGTACGGTACAATTGAATTAGTACCTTTAAGTTTTTTGATAGTCAATGTTAAATCTAAGAATAACTAATAATAATGTGCTATTTTTTTCTATAATAAATCAGCAAATTTCTGATATTGCGATCCAATCTGAAAAGCTCGCGGTGAAATCTGGATGATAAGGAGACCGAAAAGGAGGAAACATAGAGATCTATTCTAATTTCTAATTTTTTTGTTATGAGATTCATTTTGATTTTAGACCTAGGAAACTCCTTAGGGTTAAATGGGACTGTGATCGGAGATCTCGCTTTTTGCATGGTTCGTCTTTTTCATAGTGAAAGACATTTTCTGCTCAACCTTCCTAAATTTTTGTGTTGTTTTCTTCTCTTTTATCTCTATGTGTGATTGTATGTTAGTTTAATTGCTCGTAAATATCTCAATGATGATGATGATGATAAATCAAAGTGAAGAATAAGTAGAAATAGATTGGCATGGAACTGAAGTTTTGGGCTGGATTGGACTTTTAGGACTCATAAGATCGATCTACTAATCCCATTTACATTAAAATTCCATCTGGCTCTTGATATCCCTTCTCAAGCTTCTAACTTTGGCGGGCCACCAAGCACAATGGTGAAGCTGAGATCACATATTTAGTGGGAATAAAATTTATAAAAGTGTGGACATTTCAGATAATTATTACTGCATTTTATATGTAATTAAAGAACTCTCTATGGGGTAAATTTTTTAAAATTGTGGGGACATTAACACATAAAATTACTATATCTCATGTAAATTAAAAATGCCCCCAAACATGACTCCGCCACTGACCAAGTAAGTATTGAATTAATACCTAACAAATGTATTCAACATGGCTAACTTTTTTTTCTTCGTCATCGTAGATAACTCTAATATTCAAAGTCATGATTGTATATTTTGGTAATTTAATTGGAATTCAAAGCTTATTGATCCAGTTAATTAATTCGGATTTGGGCTGATCACGATCTATTAAAAAAGGCTCAAGCCTGGTCTTTCAAGTATTTAAAATTGAGGTATTTACGTTAAATACCTCTTTTTTAACCCACTTTTTTAAAAATGCAGCCTAACCTGTTTTAGTTTTAATATTACCCTTTTTTAATTTTTTATTTTTAAAAATACCTTTTTCTATCTTAAACCCTAAAAAACTTTACCCCCATCCCATTTACTCCCTTATTCGTGAATCTTTGTGATTCTCTCTTATTTTGCAAGTGTCTTTGTGCATTGATGTGGTTTGATCTCGTCTTCTCCAAATTGGTGTGAATGTGTGATTTATTCTCTTCTTCTGCAAGTATCGCTATGCATCGGTGCGAGTTGATCTCGTTTTTTGCAAATCGGTATGATTATGTAATTTCCGCTCTTCTTCGGTAAATATCTCTGTGCATTTGTGTGATTTCATCTCTTATTCGGGAAATCGATGTGATTTTTCTCCCTCCAAATCTAAGTTTTAATCTATTCCTCACGCGTTGAGTAGTGTATACAATTTTTTTCTATTTCAAATTTATTTTTCTTTTGTTATGTTTGTTTCTTTACTGATTTGTTAATGGATTTGTATTTTATATTGCTTGAATATCTGGTTATGGGTTTTTGTTAATTTCTGTATTTTGCATGCTGATTTTATCTGTTTATACCTGTATATCTGTTTTCAATGGGAATGAACTTTAAGTGTTCCATTATTTTGGATTCATTATTGGAACTGATAGGTTATCAAATTAGGGGATCAATGGTTAAATGGGAACGAACTTTGATAAGTTGTAGTCCTGCATGGAGTAAATATTCTTGTATTTTTGGTTTCTAAGTTGGTGATGTAGCAATGATCTGTATGCTAAGCAATGAAGTATACTTGAGCAGTTTTTGGTCAACAATATGATATTCACTCCATGTTCTTTGATTGAGGCCCCTTTAACCTTGATGCTGCCTAGATATTATTTTGTTAACGTATTGGAATTTTAACTATCATTTTTTGTTTGTAGCTGCAAGGTTTCATCAAAAGGGAAATGGAAAGACACGAGGTCTGAGATTGATTATCGACGAAGGTGGTGGACTAGAGAGTAACCCGGTAGTTGTTATTGTTCTTTATTCAATGAAGCTTGTGCGAGACACTGACAATTTGAATTAGTAATATGAGTGTTGTGATTTACATATTCAATTCTTAATAGCTCCAATATATGCATTTCTTTAGTTCAATTTCATTATGCAGTTGGTCCTGGGTTCTGATATGCTTTATATAAATTGTTTGAAGAATATAATGTTGTTAGTTACTCCATTGCTTTGTCTTACTTTCAAAATCACAATAGATCATTCACAGCGTTGTGTGTCTTTTTAAAACAAGAATAAATTATCTTACTTTGCAATGTGAATCCATCAGATTTATTATGTTTGATTTTGCCCATAGATTGAATATTCTTTGCCTTTTTGGGGAAGGAAATAGAAAAAGTAGGCAAAATAAACAAAGCATTTATTATTATTATTATTATTATTATTATTATTATTATTATTAACGAATCAAATGATTGAGCAAAAATATAAATATTTGAGTAATCTTTTCGTATTTATTTTATTTATACATAAAAATTGGAGTGCAGCTCTGAATCGCATTTCTAATTCTTAGAATAAATTTGTTTAATAATGCAGTAGTAAGAGTTCGCTACTCTAACCATCAAGATCATAAGAACAAAACCCTGCCAGCAAAAGATGGTATATCATCTTGTACATTAAGTATACCAAATGGTATACCACAGTATACCATTGGTATACCACATGGTGCATCCGGTACACCAATGGTATACCATGCGATACACATGTACTTTCTCTATACTTATTCGCATGTGTGTTGGAATATATGCTGTGAAAATAAAAATTATAATAAATAATTTACATCTCAAATTCGGTTAAAAAAACCATTTAAACCTTACAATCATTACACATTTCAATTTGACAGAATTACATCCTTCACCGCTCTAATTAACATTTTTTTAATTATAACTATGCCTCTATAGTTAATAATTAATTAGTTAATAAGTTTAAATTTGTTTAGGATCTTGTGGTCTCAAGCTACTATTGAATCATGTACTAATTATAGTGCACTTGGCCTGCAACACAAACAACTGAATGTTTATTTATTGTTTTTACTTTTTTTTTGAATGATAATCAAAATTAAATTTTATTTTTTATTTTAGTATACCACTGGTATACCAGGTATACCGTTGGTATACCAAAATTCAAAATAGCATTTTCAATTCTGGATTTTGGTATACCATCGGTATACCAGGTATACCACCAGTATACCAAAATCCAGAATTGAAATTGCCAGTCTGGATTTTGGTATACCACCAGTATACCAAAATTCAGAATTGAAATTGCCAGTCTGGATTTTGGTATACCATTGGTATACCTAGTATACCGATGGTATACCAAAATCTAGAATTAAAAATGATATTCTGGATTATGGTATACCACCGGTATACATGGTATACCAACGGTATACCAGGTAGTATACCAGATATACCGTTGGTATACCAGGTATACTAGATAGTATACCAAGTATATCACCGGTATACCAGTTTAAAAAAATTAAAATTATATTATACTTTTGAAAATGCTAAATTAAATATTAATAATAGATTTTTTAACTATTAATTAAAGCTTAAAAAAGTAGATTATATTTCATGATAATTAAGTGAATAAAAAAAGAGAACTTTTATTTTTTTAGAATGATCTATATATTTCAGTTAGTATATCAAAATATTGAATAAAATTTTAGTTTTGGAATTTGTTATACTAGATGGTATACCAGGTATACAGTTGGTATACTAGATATACTAAGTAGTATATCAAGTATACCACCGGTATACCTAAATCTAGAATTGAAAGTATACCACCGGTATACCGAGTATACCCGTTTACAAAAATTAAAATCATGTTATACATTTGAAAATGCTAAATTAAATATTAATAATAGACTTTTTTAACTATTAATTAAAGATATAAAAAAGTGAATTATATTTCATGATAAGTAAAATAAAAAAGAGAACTTTTATTTTTTTTTAGAATGCTCTATATATTTTAGGTGCATCATTTCACATTTTGTATAAAATAATAATAATGTATAACTGACAATATACCCAGTATACCAATTATGTATTACAGTATATCAATTATGTATTAAAAAATAGTCTATTTTGAAGCATTTTTGCAGGTCTTTCCATTATTTTTTATATGTATATGAAGTCTTTGTATTTAGTAGGATTCAATTGCCTCTTCAAAAATTAGAATTTAGATTTGTTGCATATTTTGGAGTTTTAAGCCATCTTAAATTTTAGATTGATAATTATCAAATTAATGATACCTAAAGCATTATTATTTAAAACGCAATAACTCCAATAAAATCGCCAAAATTTTAAAATTTTAATAATCAGAATACTCTTTTTCTTTTGGTTGGATTTTTTTGGGTGCTGACCTATTATTTGGCATTAGGAGATGACATCAGTTTCTGACTTACGTATAGGTTTGAAGGCATGATGGTTCCAAGCCGAGGGCAGGTGATGTTGCTTACATTTTATACTTGCATCAGCTTGGCAAGCTTTGCACTTGTTCTTACAATAACTCTTTCGGACTTTGGCAACAACTGGTTCTAGATCACTATTCTTAGTCCATTGGAGTAAGTTAAAGATGACCCAAAAAAAATACTATGAGGTTGGTTCTTTATTCTTTGTCACTAATTCTTCAAGAGTAAAAAATGCAGAGGAGCTTACTACTGGAAGAGAGCTTCAAGAAAAGAGAAAATAAAGGTCAAAATGATTGTTGCAGATGATGGAAGCTTATCGGAGATTGTAGTTCAAGGAGATGATCAGCAAGAAGAACAAATGAGGAATGAGCTTCAGCTTAGTGAAAAAGGCATGGTCTATGTTAAGGGTAATTTTGAGAGATAACAAAACTTAGAAATATGTTTTGAGAGCTGTTGGTTGGTTATCAGGCTTGAAAATTTTTAGGAGCATACAGTTATTCATACACGTAGCAATACAAATGTAAGTGACGCATATTAGTTTAAATTGGTGGGTTAATTTCATTCTCTAGCTCCTCTTCATCTTTCTATGGATTTAGGAACTGCCCCAACCTTCGTAGTTTCGAAATGCAATGGGTTATCAATAAGGTAAAAAGGAAATAAAGTGTTTGAAGGTGCATGTGGCAGTGCTTTCAAAAGATAAGTATTTCTTTGATGGTTCTTCACCCAATATCTATAAACAAAAGGAAAAGAAAGAGAAAAAAGCACAGAATTATCTGGCGAACACACCAGAAACATGCCTGATCAAAATAATTTAACAGCACTCACCAGTAACCATTAGGTTTCAAGAACATCCATGTTTAGCAACTGCAACTTATTTGGAACTCCGACCAACAACAACTACAATAACCAAGTTCCAAAATAATCTTAAACATAAATATGTCCCAAACTAATTTGGGGCACAATGCAAATTATGCAACAACTCTTCGACATTATCTTAGTTAATTCAGTTAATTGAAATACAAATTTATCCAGAATGACCTTGGTTTACTAAAGTATAAACTTCAACCAATGAGTAACTTGTTTTCATCCAAAAAGCTGTATGTAGGCACCTCCAGATTGTATGGTGCTGGACCCTTCCGAATCCTGCCAGATATATCATAATGTGAACCATGGCATGGGCAAAACCAGCCACTGAAATCACCAGCATTGGCAAGGGAATGCAACCCAAATGTGTGCAGACCCCAAACGAACATTATAAACCAGTTTATAATCCTCACTAATCGAATCACAACCAAAACCATAAAACACATACCCAGTTCTCGATGGAGTGTGGGTGGTTCAATCTCTGAAACCGGCAATCTTTTGAACTTTCTCGTGATGGGTTGTAAAATACGAGATCTCATTTCGAATTTCGCAGTGCAACCAACCCATTACAGGAACCCAAGGCTTCTGTCCCACCACCAATCCATGAAGGGTTGTTGAAATTTGCGGTGGAAGTGGCACCAAAAGAAATTAAGAGAATCGAAATCGAGAGTGTAGAGATTCCAATACCTGAGAATAATGCCTAGATTGGATCTGGTTTTGAGAGAATGAAGAAGAACGAAAGAAGAGGAAGAGTTTGTGTTGGATTAAAAAAGTGGTATTTTTAAAAATAGAAATTTAAAAAAAGGTAATTTCAAAAAGAAAATAAAGGTTGAGGTATTTTTAACCAGGAGTTCTGTTTTTTGGGTAGTTTTATAAAACTCCCTTTAAAATTTGAACTCACATTTTGGCTTAATGGAGTCAGCCATTAAGGTTAATTCTATCCGTATTTACGGAACTTATACACTTATAACGAAAATGTAATAAAAAATTGTAGCACAAGAATACTCTAATTTATCGTTTTTAGTTTAGAAAGTCACGTTATCTGAAAACCAACCAAAATCCATTGGAATGTGCAGTTGGCATATGTCAATTAATGAATTTGCAAATCAACTTATCGGTTAACTCTTATTTTTTACATATGCTTGAACTGTATTGGTACCTCTAACATGGTTTTTTCCTCATCTTGGACTTTATTGGTATGAGCCAATTGTAAATTTCGATAAGGATATAGTCGAAATCCGCAAAAAGTGATTTTTTAAGAAAAAATGGATGAATTAAGATGTTTTTGTTTTACAAAATTTTCTTCTGACTTTCACATTATAAGTGGATAAGTCCAATAATCATGATGAAATTAACACCAGCTATCAAGACTAGGATTAAAATATTTGGAAGTGCATTTTTAGCATGTTTGCACATAATGATTTCTACTTAGAAATATGTAATTAATCCAAAAGTAGCTTGATCTCGCACGAAATGAAACTTTAGAATCGAAAAACAGAAAAAACTTTCGGGCGGATGGCTTGTTAAATTGTCTATAAATTAAATGAAACCGAATAGAAAGCAATTAATAGCAAAATGAGAATGAAAGTGTTCTCAGTACTATGCCTTCCCTTAGCTGTGGTGCTCATCATTTCCTCCTTATCCAATGTTGCTACTACTCTAGACAATCGCATGAAAATAGCAAGAAAAAGAAAATCAACTTTTCATTTCCACTCATTATTTTCAATTATAATATATACATCACTATATAGGAGTTGGGAAGGAAATTGTGGATCTCTGCCTTGATAGAGTGAAACTGATTCTGGTCGTGGATTATGGAAAGAAAGGAGCTAAGGGCTGCTACTGCGTCCTTACCCAAAGTCTACCAAATGGAAGATGAACATCATTTGTACCCTCGGCCGCGTGAAGCTGCAAAGCATCACAAAAGGTCTAATGGTGGCAGACCTGGGTTTGATCCATCTGTCGATGTTGATCTACCAAAAAACAGGTCTGGTTCCTTCAACATTTTCTTGGATAATCTACCGCACGGCTGGCCATTTTTTGGCCTTAGGAAAGTATTTTCTTGGTACGGTACTGTGGAGAAGGTCTTCATAGCAAAGAGGCTCAGCAAAAGGGGGAACTGTTTTTGGATTTGTAAAAATTGCTGATGTTAGGAACATATCCACACTCGTCAGAAACTTAAATGGTGCTTGGTTAGGAAACAAGAGAATCCAAGTTAATCTGGCCAGGTATGGAGATCGACATGTCACTGCACCAAACAATGTTCAGCACCGAATTTTCAATACTGACTCTGGTTACTACAGGGACAAGAGAACCTACGCAGAAGTAATCAACCCCTGCCTAGCAAACCCACATGGGATAAGGAATGACACTATTATCAATGACAAGGCAGGCTCAGCGAACTTTCAATATGTACAGAAAGCGGAGGATTTGGATTGGCTCAACAAAAGCTTAGTGGGATGGTTGCATCATCCACAGAATGTTCTGATAATTCAAGAAAGTCTCATTAGCTCTGGATACTTCAACTGCACCTGTAGGCCCATGGGTGGTAATCTGATCCTCCTTACCTTTGACACTGTTGAAGATAAGATAAAGATGTTAGAGGGTGGTTTAACCTGGTTGTCGAATTGGTTTGAACATGTTGAACCTTGGGAGCTTAAAACTATCTGCAAGAAGCATTTTGCTTGGTTAAGGTGCGAAGAGGTTCCTTTACACGCCTGGAATGCAGATTTCTTTAGTACATTGGCCATCATCAATGGTGGCTTTATCAGTCTAGATGACAGCACCAGAAATAAGAAGAGGTTTGATGTTGCCAGAGTTCTTATTACTACTTCATGGCCACAAAACATTAATTAATTGATGAAGGTGCGTATTAATGGAGAAATCTTCCCTGTTCGAATAGTGGAGGAACCTTGCTTAATCTTTCCTTTCTATGATAAAGATAATTGCAAAGCACACTTCAGCCTGCCGGCCTTTTATGACTCTTCGCCGAAATCTTCATCGGGGAATACTTCAAAGAGTCATTTGAATTTCTCTCCCTCAATGTCTGCGATTAAAACGACTAGTACAGATATGAATCCTGATACTGTCAGTCCTCATGTAAGAAAGGTGGTTACAACGGCTAATATAGACAAAAATTATGGTAATGTCAGCTCCCACGCAAAATGGCGCCTCAACGATGTCCTACTTCAGAACCTAGAAATTCACCCCAATCCTCGTCTTCCTTTGGAAAATCTAATGCTAACCTCGGGTTTTTGATTGTTAAGCACAATAACCAGTTTAATGGCTTGCAATCTGTCTATCACATTAGTGATCTTGGCCCTAATTCTACTAATTGCGACCTGGGCTCTGAGGCTGCGCTTCGTCTTGGGCCACCACCACCCTTATTGCTCACCTATCTTGAACAAGCCACTTCGGATCCTAATTGTAACTTGGTGGAGTTGGGTTCTAATGGAAAGCCTGGCGGGCCCAAAACCTATAAGCCCAAGAAATCCAAAAAAATTAGAAGCTTGTATGTTATTGATGGTAAGAAGTCCCTATTGCAGCCGCATCCTCTCTCTACCAAGAAAAGAAGAAAAAAAAGAACAAAGAGTGCCAAAACCCAGCTGTCAACTATTAGCAGGTCCACCGATTCCCTTGGTGGAGATTGTGTTGACGAATCATTAACGGATGGATGTATCACAAACCGAAACAATTGCCTCTCCACTGCTATAGAGACAGATCCATCTCTGGGTGTTGAATCTGAAGTCAATAAGATTATAGAAGTGGCGGCCCTTCTAGGAGTGGAATACCCCAAAGGAAAAGAGGCATTCATTAAATTGATTACTGAGGCGGAACACAATGAGAGGAAGGCTTGGGATGAAGCCCGTACTTCTTGTGCGTGGGATCCTCAGCTCAACAAAGGTTCCACCGATGGTTTTTTTGCCTTTTTTTATTATAATGAAGTTTTTGACTTGGAATATTAGAGGCTTAAATTCGGGTATCAAAAGTAAGGCAGTCTTCTCGTTGATCAGAAGAAAGAAAATTGATTTGATTTTAATTCAAGAGACCAAGCTGAGGGAGATAAATGACAGACTAATTAAATCTTGCTGGGGTAGTTCTGATTTTCGCTAGAAGTCGGTGAATTCAATAGGGAACAGCGGGGGAATTCTTATGGCTTGGAGAAACGATTTTCTTGAAGTTTCTTCTTTCAAATTAGACGAACATTGGATAATGGTTAAAGGGATTCTCTCTCTCTCTCTAATGTTGAATGTGCCATCATTAGTGTCTATGCCCCCTGCTTTGAAGACCGACAATCAGAGGTATGGTCTTAAATCCTTAGCTCTATTGATTTTTCTATTCCAATTCTAGTCGGTGGTGATTTCAATGCTGTGCTTGACGCTAAGGATAAATGGATATCTTCTTTAAATAGAAAAGATCATGCTTTCCAAAACTTTGTAAATTCAGCAAATCTCATCGATTTGCCTTTGGTAGGGAAGAAATTCACTTGGAGTAATTCGGTCAGTAGAAGTAGAATTGACCATTTTTTGATTAATGGATTATGGATGTCGGCTTTTAATAATCCTTGCCAATTGAATTTACCAAAAGGCATTTCAGACCACTCCCCTATCCTGCTTTCTTTTGATTCCGTTAACTAGGGTCCTAAACCATTTAAGTTTATGGACTGTTGGCTCCTGGAACCTAACTTTCTCAAGAAGATCGACTTTTGGTGGTCTGAGATTGGTGCAAAGGGTATAATAAACCCAGCTCTAAAATTTAAATTGTTGAGAAAACAATTAGCAAGTTGGAACAAATCTAAGTTTGGAAACCTAGATGCAAGCATTGAGAAGCTTGAAGAGGATATTGAAGATATTGATTGTGACTTGGAGTGTCCAGATATCCACGATGTTATACGACATCACCTGAATAACAGGCGATGTGTTCTATTAAAAAACCTATGGAGCAAACTGAAAGCTAAAGACTCATTCTGGCGTCAGAAATCTAGAATTAAATGGGCCAAGGAAGGTGATAGAAACATAAAATTTTTTCATCTTTCAACAAAGGTAAGGCAATCTTCCAATCATATCAGTTGCATCTATTCTGGCTCAAAATTGGTTACAGATCCATATTCTATCAAGAAAAGTGTTCTAGGCATCTTCAAATCTTTGTTTCATGAAAGCTGCCATTCCAGACCTGTTCTCCCTCCCAATCTGTTTAACAAATTATCACCTGAATTGTCATCCTCCCTAGAAAAACCCTTTTCTCTAGAAGAAGTAAAGTCTGCTGTTTGGGGTTGTGACAGCTCTAAGTCACCTGGTCCGGACGGCTTCAATTTCGATTTCATTAAAGTAGCCTGAAACTCTATTGGCAATGATATCTTTGATATAATTCTAGCTTTCTACCGCTCTGGGAAATTGCCAAAGGGAATTAATTCCTTTTTTGTTACCCTTATTCCTAAAATCAGAGGAGCTTCTGGCATCAAAGACTTTAGACCCATTAGTCTTATTGGGTGTCTATATTAGATAATAGCAAAGCTACTGGCAAACAGACTTAAAGGAGTCATGGACGAAATTATCGGAGAAGAACAAAGTGCTTTTATCAAAGGAAGATTCATCCTTGATGGGGTTCTAATAGCAAATGAGATTATTCACTCTTTGAGAAGTACAAGACGCAAGGGAGTTATGTTGAAAATCGACTTTCATAAGGCATTTGATTCAGTATCCTGGAGCTATCTTGATACAGTCCTTGAACAAATGAATTTTGGTCTTGATGGAGATCATGGATCAAGGAGTGCACCTCCACTGCCATGGTCTCTTTCCTCATTAACGATAGCCCTTCTAATGAAATTCCTCTAGAGAGAGGCCTTAGACAAGGGGATCCATTATCGCCTTTCCTTTTTCTCATTGCAACAGAAGATCTTTTTAGATTATTGAAAAAAGCCTCAGATCTGAATCTTTTCTCTGGTATTCAATCTAACCTGAGGGACCCGTCTAGCCACATTATCTCCCATCTACAGTATGTGGATGATGCACTCATCTTTGTGCAACCTGATCTTGAAATTAAATGGTGCTTAAGGTGAAGAGAGTTCTTAGAATCTTTGAAGGCATATCCGGTCTATCTATAAATTTCCTGAAGAGCAGCTTACTGGGAATTAATGTAGAAGAAAACGGCCTCGCTAATTATGCAAATGCTATAAAATGTCGCATTCAATTTTTTTCTTGCAATTACTTGGGCTTCCCTTTGGGAGCTAATCCTTATAGAATTCAGACTTGGCATCCTCTCATTGAAAAAATGGAGTCCAAATTGGCAGGTTGGAAAAGCTCTCAACTATCCTTTGTAGGTAGATTAACACTGATTAAGGCATCTCTCTCTGGGCTACCTCTTTACTACCTTTCTCTCTTCAAGATCCTAGTTGGTTTCTTGCAATCCATGACATCCATCATGAGAAAATTTTTTTGGGAGGCTCGAAGGATAGAAGGAAACTGTGTAGAGTAAAGTGAGAGACTATTCAAAGGCCAAAGAAGCTTGGAGGACTTGGAGTTGGCTCTCTGGAATGATGGAATAAGGGACTACTTTACAAATGGCTATGGCGTCTCAATCCTTACAGTAACTCCTTATGGCAGCAAATCATCAAAAATAAATACTCTCCTGGCAAGTCACTTATTCCATCCTTTGGTAACCCCTGTACCTTTGGGTCTTCTTCAGCTATTTGGAAGGACATAGTTAGAGTTGGCACTCTTCATAATTTTGTTGCAGGCACTAGAATTAAAATGGGAAATGGTAAACATTGTTTCTTCTGGCATGATGTATGGATTAGCGAGATGCCACTCAAATCCATCTTTGCTAGATTATTCTCTCTCTCTCCAGAAAAATGCTTTCATTATTGATTGTGGCTCGTGGATCAATAGTACTTGGATTTGGAAGTTGAAATGGTCTAGGCCATTAAGAACCTGGGAAAATCAACTCCCAATGGATTTATTGAGCATTATTAACTCTTATTCCTTTTTTCATAATAGAGAAGATCGCAAAATATGGATCTACGCTACCAGAGGAGTTTTCTCTGTTAAATCAGCTTGTGCAAGATTTTTCTTATCTACAAACATAAAAAATAATCATTCTCTTATAGCCACCTTTCTTTGGAAAAACTTAGTCCCTTCGAAAGTTGAAATCTTCTTATAGATGGCTCTCTTGAACAAATTAGCCACTAAGGCCTTTCTAGCAAATCTGGGTATAATCTCATCAGCTAATGTCCTTTGCCCCTTTTGTGGACATTTTGAAGAATCTGTGGACCATATCATGGTCACATACGCATTCTCTTCAAGTCTTTGGTACAATATAGCCAATTGGTGGGGTGTTGTCTTCTGCATTCCAAGCTCCTTCTGCAATTTGTCAATTCAATGGGACAACCTCTGTAAAGGTACTTACCAAAGAAAAGTTTGGTTTATTTTGTTCTCATCTATTATTTGGACCTTGTGGCTGGAAAGAAACTTGAGGGTCTTTAAAGGGGTCTATTGCTCGAGAGAGCAGATTTTTCACCTAATTTTGGCAAGGGCAGACTTCTGGATCAAATCAATTGATAACTTGAACATCTCAAATGGCCAACCTCTTATCTTAGCTGCTGAAGACCTTAAGCGCCAATTAAATTGATTATCTATCAAGCTTGCTATGATCACTACAAGAAAAACGCAAAATAGCGAGGACAAAATTCCTTGCTAAATGATTTTTCGTTGCTAAATCAGTTTAGCGAGGACAAAAATTTTGTAACAAAAGTCATGCTAGCTGATTTTAGCGAGGATTTTAGTCCTCGCTAACTTTTGCGAGGATTTAGTCTTCGCTAACTTTAGCGAAGATTAAATTCCTCGCTAAGTTTTGCGAGGATTAAGTTTTACGAGGTTTTAGCCCTCGCTAACTTTAGCGAGAATTAAAGTCCTCGCTAAGTTTTGTGAGGCATTTAGTTCTCGTTAACTTTTGCGAGAACTAAATTGTCGCTAAATTTTAGCTAGGACAAATTCCTTGTTAAATTTTAACATGCATTTTATTACAAATATTGTTCTTGCTAAATTTAGCATGAGATTTATCCTTGCTAAATGTTGATATGAAATTTTTTGTTTTCTTAATTTAATATGAAAATTTTATTATTTAAATAATAAACTAAAAAATAATAAATTTATATTCACTCAATATTTAACATAAAAACATATATATTAATGAATAAATTGTTATTTACAAGTGTATAGCATTGCTAATAATATATCCAAAATAATACATCTATATATAGCAGTAACAATTAAAAATCATAAATTGCTCATAAAATGCCAGTTGCTTTTAGTTCCTATAATTGTGTAGTGATTGATTGCAAATAACAAATAACTCTATCTAGTGTCATTATTAGAACTTGATCTTTCAATTGTTGATCTTGAACATCTGACCAGTGTTTGCATAACTTGACTAAATACAAAAAAGAAGTAAAATATGACCTATATATAGATGACTAAATACAATAGTAACAATAAAGAAGCAAAATATGACCTATATACTAAATATATAGATGAGTCTCCTATACTCAGGAGGTAATGCAAAGACAAAAATTCTGACTATAAATGCGCATAAGCCAGTTGCACCTTCAAGACATTCTTTACATTACCTTTGCATGGTGGCGTTCCTCAATTTCTCTACAGCCTACTTTATCCCAGACTTCAAACTCAAACTACAATAGAAGCAAGTTTGGGATAATCACAGGTCAAGAACAATGACATATGAACATTTTAATATTATTGTTGTTACATGTAGAATGGAAAACAAATTTGTTGTGCATCATTCAATCTCTGAGGTCCTTTGGTCATTAATTATCATATTATTTAGCAAATTAGGATTTCACAAACCATTAAGAATTTAATCAGTTAGAGACCATATAACCCAATGGAAGAGGAAGCTAACCTGAAAGCACCTTCAAACTTAATGTACCACATAAACGAATGGCAAGGCAATAAGGGCCATCCCTAAGTGAATGAATTGACTATCACTAAGTTCTATGCTTTTCTTACATCAAATTCTGTTATTTCTTCAGTACGTTCATAAACTTGGATTCTAAATATGATAGTTTAAGCACAGAATCAAGATTTAGACAAACTTAATCATAAAACTGTTAATTGAAGAAAGAAAATTATAAAGATAACTACCTGAAGAGGAGAAATATGAGCCATGAAGAACTGATCAGGAGTGACATAATTCCTATTAAGTTTAGAGCAAACATCACTTTCAGCTAAGCAATTCCTGATCTTCACCCAATTCTCAGAATTTCATGCTTGTGCTACTGCTGCTGCCGTTTCTGGTGGTGACTCGCACTGCTGATGATCCATTGTTGTGGTTTATGATATATAAACTCGATAGAGTTAAGATAATTTAGAAATGATCAATAAATTATACTAACATAAATGAAGTGACGTGTTCACATGCTAAAATTATAAAAAAATTAGCTTTGTATTTTATTATATAACTAAAATACTTTCTATTAACTATTAAAATTTAGTATTGTGACTAATATTCAATTAAAACTATATCTAAGAGAAGCATGAATAATAGAGAAGATGGACTCACATGTAAAACCACGTTAGACATGGAATTCTTGAGGGGAATAGAAATAGTGGAAGTTTTCGTAGCCTCTGCATAATTAGCAAGATCAATTGAAACCTCACCAATCAAACTATTTTTGGATGTTGCCTGCAACAATCCGATAAGATCCAATTACACAATGAAACACTTAACAAGCAGTAGAAGAAAATAAAATAATAACATTAATAAAATTCTTACAGTTGAGACATTAAAATGGTAAATTTGCTCATTGATCTTCCCTGTTCTTGGGTCCTGAGTGAATTTCACGATTTCATAGTCTTCTACTTCCAGTTAGATGCAACGCTGTTAGTAAATTTGCTCATGTAGGTTATGTCTCTAGAATTTTAACCTTATGTACATGTCTGAGTCTTCTAATTCCAGTTAGATGCAACGCTGTTAGTGAAACAAATATTAATTAAATACAAGAAAACGAATATTAATGAATTCACTGCAAACCAAGTTGTGATTACTTAAAAAAAAAAGAGAGAAATAAAGAGCCAACTGACGTTTTTTAACTTGCATGTTCAGTCCAAACTCATGTCAGTAAGCTGTTTTCTATTCCAATTCTTTCAGATTCAGACAAAGAACAACAAAATCCAAGACAAAAAACTTAAAACTCACAAAAGTATCCCAGCTTAAATTGACTTTTCTAAAGTTTACTTTTAGAACATCAGAGAACATAACAATCAGGGATGTTTATGAGATGTTGGGATACAATCCAAGTCCCATATCCCACATTGGAAAATTAAGGGAGAAACACCTTGAATATAAGTGTGTCCACCTAACTCCATTAGTATGAGGCCTTTTGGGAGGAGCCCAAAAACAAATCCGTGAGGGCTTGGCCCAAAGCGGACAATATCATACTAATGTGGAGTTAAGGGGATGCTTGGCAGTCCCAACAAGTAGTATCAGAGCCTGGTTAGAGGTGTTGGTCGAATTTTAGGTGACGGGCCGAATTTGGATTTTCGGAGCTTTGCTCGAAATCCAATTCTGACGGCACCATTGGATTCGTCTCGTCGAACGGAGTCCAACGCACCAAACAGCGACCTAATCGGATTTGCCGGAAATTTTGCCGGAGAAGACGACCGGTTAACTGTAGCGAACCAGTCCCCTCAATTTTCTGAAATTGCAGATTGGTCCATCAACTTTCAGAAATTATAGTTTTGCCCCTATAGTGGAATTTCAGTCGAGAAATGTCAATTTCATCATTTTTCGACCGTTCCGGACACAACGGTGCACTTCGTGTTTAAAGATTCAACCCCGCTCGTGTTGAAAAATTATTTTGTAAGGTGATGATGTCTACAGAAGAGTCAACATCATCTGTCGGAGCCATGATTACGCTTACTGCCACAAATTACACGCTCTGGAGACCTCGGATGGAAGATCTCCTAAGCTGTAAAGATTTGTTTGATCCCATAGAATTGATGGGTAAAAATCCTGATCCCGCCAAGGAGTTAGAGTGGAAGAAATCAAATCGAAAAACTATTGGTCAAATCCGTCAATGGATTGATCATAGTGTCTTCCACCATGTTGCACAAGAAACAGATGCATATACTCTCTGGAAGAAGTTGGAAGACATGTACCAGGCCAAGACCGCTCGGAATAAGGCCTTATTAATGAGGCGCTTAGTCAACAGGAAGCTAAAAAATGAAACTTCAGTTGCCGAGCATACCAGTGAGTTCCAAAACCTGGTCAATCAATTGTCGTCTGTAGAGATGCCACTTAGCGATGAAGTTCAGGCGCTGTTACTACTCAGTTCCCTTCCCGATAGTTGGGAAACGCTGGTTGTATCACTCAGCAACTCAGCCTCTAATGGCAAACTTACCATGTCAATGGTCAAGGATGCCCTTTTTAGTGAAGAGGCAAGGAGAAAGGAGATGGGCACAGATCAGACCCATGCCTTTGTCACAGAGAACCAGGGGAGGCAACAAAAGAGTAGCAAAAGCAAATGGAGAGGCAAAAGCAAGAGCAGGGGCAGGTCCACTGATGGCAGAAAACCAACATATAAGTGCCATCATTGTGGAATAGAGGGACATATGAAGAAGAACTGCTACAAATGGAAAGAGGAGCAAGGCCAGAGCAGTTCGCAGCCGAAGAACAAGGGTGGAGAAGCATTAGTTACTATCTCTGGTGATGTAGCTTATTGTTCAACCCAAGATGAGACATGCCTTCACGTCTCACGAGAAGACACGGAATGGGTGGTAGATTCTGCAGCATCCTACCACGTGACTCCATACAAGGAATACTTCACAACATACAAAGCTGATGACTTTGGAGCTGTGAAAATGGGAAATTCCAGTTCCTCTGGGATTGTCGGAATTGGTGATGTCCAGATAAAGACAAGTTTCGGGAGCACAATCACTTTGAAGGATGTCCACCATGTGCCAGATCTTCGGCTGAATCTATTGTCAGGAATAGCTCTTGACAAACAGGGCTATGATAGTCACTTCAGTAAAGGCACATGGAAGTTATCAAGAGGTGCTATGACAGTCGCCCGAGGACATATTTGTGGCACGCTATGCAAGACTCATGTGAAGATATGCACAGACAGCCTCAACGTTGCAGAAAAAGAGGCTTCACAAAATTTATGGCACCAGAGACTCGGCCACATGAGTGAGAAAGGGTTGTCTACCCTAATAAAGAAGGAGCTTATCAATGTTGACAAGGATGCTGTACTAAATCCTTGCAATCATTGTCTGTTTGGTAAGCAGCATAGAGTCTCGTTTAATTCCTCTTCAACGAGAAGATCAGAGTTACTCAGTCTGGTACACTCTGATGTTTGCGGTCCCTTAGAGGTTGAATCACTCGGCGACAACCGATACTTTCTAACATTCATTGATGATGCTTCTCGAAAGGTGTGGGTGTATTTCTTACGGACGAAGGACCAGGTGTTCGATTACTTCAAACTGTTCCATGTCATGGTAGAACGTGAGACAGGAAAGAAGTTGAAGTGTCTTCGATCCGACAATGGAGGTGAATACTCTTCCAGGCAGTTCAATGCCTATTGCAGATCATATGGCATTCGACATGAGAAGACGGTCCCACGCACCCCTCAACACAACGGTGTAGCTGAAAGAATGAACCGAACAATCATGGAACGTGTTCGGAGCATGCTCAGTATGGCTAAGCTGCCAAAGCCATTCTGGGGAGAAGCAGTCAGAGCCGCCTGTTACTTGATCAACCGATCTCCATCAGTACCATTGAATTTTGAAGTTCCGGAGAAACTTTGGTCTGGAAAGGATCCATCATATTCTCACTTGAGAATATTTGGATGTTTGGCGTACGCACATGTATCCAAGGAGCTCAGGCAGAAGCTGGATGCAAGGACCACTCCATGCATATTCATAGGCTATGGAGATGAAGAATTTGGATACAGATTATGGGATCCTAAGGAGAAAAAGGTAATCAGAAATAGGGACGTAGTGTTCCATGAAAGCCAGACAATAGAAGATATTGAAAAGCCCATAATATCTCAGAAGCCAAATGTTGCTCCTCAGATGCCAGAGGCAACAGCAGAATCATTCATGAGAAATGAAGATACAGTGCCAGAAGATATTCCAGAAGTAGAAGACAATGAGGAAGAAGACAGTGTTGAGCAGGGGGAGCCACAACCCGCTCTGCCAGATGTTCCAGGACCATCACAAGACTCAAATGATGGTGGATCTCCTCACATTCCAGAAGTTCGTAGATCTGAACGAGGTCGGATTCCATCGAGAAGATATCCAGAATCCGAATACCTTCTACTTACTGAAGATGGAGAACCAGAGAGTTTCCATGAAGCAGTATCTCATAAGGACAAAGAACAGTGGTTGCTCGCAATGCAGGACGAGATGGAATCTCTACAGAAAAATCAGACTTATGAGATTGAAGAACTTCCAAAAGGGAAGAAGGCACTGAAAAATAAATGGGTGTTCAAGCTGAAGAAAGATGGCAGTGGAAAAGTGGTGAAATACAAAGCACGGTTGGTAGTCAAAGGATTCCAGCAGAAGAAGGGAATTGACTTTGATGAGATTTTTTCACCCGTAGTCAAGATGACTTCAATCAGAGTCATACTTGGATTGGTCGCAAGTATGAACTTGGAGCTTGACCAGATGGATGTGAAGACAGCGTTTCTTCATGGAGATTTAAAAGAAGAAATCTATATGCAGCAGCCTGAAGGTTTTGAGGTTTCAGGAGATAACCTCGTGTGCAAGCTGAAGAAGAGTTTGTACGGTTTGAAGCAGGCACCAAGACAGTGGTACAAGAAGTTTGACTCGTGTATGGTGAGTCAAGGGTACAAGAAAACTGCCGCAGATGAATGTGTTTACATTCAGAAATTTTCAGACGGGAATTTCGTTGTTCTTCTACTATATGTAGACGATATTCTGATCGTGGAGAAAGACACAACGAAGATCAATCAGCTGAAGAAGGAACTCTCTAAGTCTTTTGACATGAAAGACTTAGGACCAGCTCAACAAATATTGGGAATGCAGATCACCCGAGACAGGAAGAACCGGAGGTTATGGCTATCTCAGGAGAAGTATATTGAACGAGTGCTTGCACGGTTCAATATGAACAATGCCAAACCAGTTAGCATTCCATTAGCCAACCATTTCAAGCTGAGCAAGAGTTCCTGTCTCTCATCCAAGGAAGAGATTGGGGAGATATCGTCAGTACCATATTCTTCAGCAGTTGGAAGTTTGATGTATGCTATGGTGTGTACAAGGCCCGATATTGCTCACGCAGTGGGAACGGTGAGTCGTTTTCTCTCCAACCCCGGGAAAGAGCATTGGGAGGCAGTAAAGTGGATTCTTAGGTATCTTAAGGGTACAATGAAATTATGTCTTTGTTACGGGGGAGCTGATCCAATCTTGGAAGGCTATACAGATGCAGATATGGCCGGAGATCTTGATAGTAGAAAATCTACTTCAGGATTCATTTACACTTTTGCAGGGGGAGCTGTTTCATGGCAGTCACGACTACAGAAGATACCCAATGTTGGAACCAAAGATTTGATGACAATAAAATTTTTATATAAGGAGAAATAAATTTAACACTCACAAGAAAAATTACAAGCAAATAAACCTCACAAATAAAAATCTCTCTTTAATAAGCTATTGCAATAGCTTTGCAAAGGAAAAGAAAATTTCAAAATGAAATACACTACTTCTCTTCTTATATGTTTGAAGACAAAGATTGCCTTGGTATTTATAGGCATATTGATGATGAGAAAGTCAACAAAAATGGCTATGAATTCTTCAATTCACATTCTTGCCCAACTATTCATTTTTCATGCTACTCCAATTCACATTCAAAGTCCACACCTACCATTGATCCATTTTCCATGTCTCCACCAACAATTTCAAAAATCACAACTAAATTTATGACTTTCAACAGCCTCCCTTAAATTTAGTTTGGGATTCTGGTAATTCCAAGCATTGCTTTTAGCTTGTCGAACGAATCTGCCTTCAGTGGTTTTGTCAGAATGTCCGCAATTTGATCTTCAGATTTACAAAAATTTAGCTCAATCTCTTCATCCTTGATCAATGTCCTGATATAGTGATACTTAATATCAATGTGCTTGCTTCTCCCGTGAAAAACTGGATTTTTCGATAATGCGATAGCGGACTTGTTATCACACATAATCCGTGTAGGATTTGACTGTTCATGCCTCAATTCATAAAGCATTTTCCGCAGCCATACTGCTTGACATGCTGCTGACGTCGCTGCCATGTATTCTGCTTCAGCTGTTGAGAGCGCAACTACTTGTTGCTTCTTTGAGGACCATGAAATCACTCCATTTCCAAGAAAGAATGCATATCCTGAAGTGCTCTTCCGACTTTCAGTGTCTCCTGCCCAATCACTATCTGTGTACCCCACTAGATTGAAATCATTAGTATGAGTATATAAAATTCCATGTCCACGAGTACCGCTGACATACCGTAAAATTCTCTTTGCTGCCTGCAAATGTGATTGGTAAGGTTTCTCCATGAATCGGCTGATGATTCCCACACCATAAGTAATATCTGGCCTAGTCGATGCCAAGTATCGTAAGCTTCCTACAATACTTTTGAAATATGTTGGATTTACTAGCTCACCGGTTCCTTCTTTCTTTAATTCCAGTCTCTCGGCTACAGGGGTTCGCATTGATTTAAGTGACTCCATCTTCAACCGCTTCAATATATCATTAGCATATTTCTGTTGTGAAATAAATATGCCATCATTGGTCTGCTTCACTTCAATTCCAAGAAAGTAAGACATCAATCCCAGATCTGTCATCCAGGATTTGAAAGAAATCTGCTCACGACTCCAACAGCATGAGAAATATCTGGTCGTGTACATACCATGACATACATCAAGCTTCCAACCGTTGAAGCATATGGAACTTTTTCCATCTCTTCCTTCTCTTTGTCTGTAGAAGGGCTCTGTTTAGAACTTAGCTTAAAGTGATTAGCAAGAGGACAACTAACCGCTTTAGCTTTCTTCATATTAAATCTTTGAAGTACTTTCTCAATGTACTTCTCCTGTGACAACCACAATTTCTTGACATCTCTGTCTCTGATGATATTCATGCCAAGAATCTGCTTTGCTGGCCCCAAGTCTTTCATAGCAAAAGACTTACTCAATCGCTTTTTCAAGTTGTTGATTCTTGAAACATTCTGGCCAACAATCAACATGTCATCAACATAGAGCAACAGAATAATGAAATCATCATCAGAGAATTTTTGTACAAAAACACAATGATCGGAAGTAGTCTTCTTGTAGCCTTGCTCCCCCATAACCGACTCGAACTTCTTATACCATTGTCTCGGTGCCTGTTTTAAGCCATAAAGACTTTTCTTCAATTTGCACACATAATTCTCCTTTTCTTTTACTTCAAAACCCTCTGGCTGTTCCATGTATATTTCCTCTTCCAAATCTCCATGTAGAAAGGCTGTTTTAACATCCAATTGCTCGATTTCCAAGTTCAGACTTGCAGCTAAACCAAGCACTGTGCGAATGGATGTCATTTTCACAACTGGTGAAAAAATTTCATCAAAATCAACGCCTTTTCTTTGGTTGAATCCTTTCACAACCAGTCTAGCTTTGAATCTTGGGTCAGAATTATATTCTTCATGCTTGATCCTGAACACCCACTTGTTTTTCAAAGCTCTCTTGCCTTTTGGCAACTTTACCAGTTCAAAAGTGTTATTCTCATACAAGGACTTCATCTCATCTTGCATGGCTTCAACCCATTTCTGCTTGTGATCATCAATCATAGCTTCTTTAAAGTCTTCAGGTTCTCCCCCGTCAGTGAGTAACACGTACTGACTACTTGAGTATCTAGTAGAAGGTTGTCTCATTCTAGTAGATCTCCTTATATGTGGTTGATCATCATCATCTGAATCATCATCTGACTGACTTTGGGCGGGAGCTTCATCATCAGCCATGTTTGGCTGGCGATTTTCAACTTCATCTTCATTCTGTCTCGGCACCATCTTTGAAGGAATCAATTTCACAAAGTCACCATTGGAATCAGGAACATCCTTCTTTGTTTTAATAATATCTTCAATGGTTTCATCTTCAACGAATACAGCATCACGACTTCTGACAAGTTTTTTCTCCATAGGATCATAAAATCTATAGCCAAATTGATCTTGACCATAGCCAATGAAAATACACTGTCTTGTCTTAGCATCAAGTTTAGACCTCTCATCCTTGGGTATATGAACAAATGCTTTACAGCCAAATACCCGCAGATGATCATAGGAAACATCTTTTCCTGACCATACTCTATCTGGAACATCCATCTTGAGAGGAGTGCAGGGTGAAAGATTCAACACACGTGCAACTGTGAGAATAGCTTCACCCCAAAAACTTTTAGGCAACTTTGCATGTGAGAGTAGACATCTGACTCTTTCCATCAAAGTTCTGTTCATCCTCTCAGCTAAACCATTCAACTGTGGTGTCTTTGGAGGTGTCATCTGATGCCGAATACCATGCTCTTTACAATAAACATGAAATGGTCCAGTGTATTCTCCACCATTGTCTGTTCGGATGCATTTCAACTTCTTCCCAGTTTGTCTCTCAACTGAGGCATGAAATTCTTTGAAGACATCTAGAACCTGATCTTTTGTCTTCAGAAGATATACCCATGTCTTCCTTGAATGATCATCAATGAAAGTCACAAAATACTGAGCACCACCAAGTGACTTTGACATTGGTCCACACAAATCTGAGTGAATCAGATCTAACACATTCTTCATTCTGGAAGGAGGGGAACTTTTAAAAACAACTCTGTTTTGCTTTCCAACTAGACAATCATCACATTTGTCTAGGTGTACTTCATCCATACCGGGCAACATATTCTTCTTGGCTAGGCTTTTCATTGCTTTTTCACCCATGTGGCCAAGTCTCCGATGCCACCGTTCAATTGCATTTTCTTTCTCCATCGCAGCTACTGTATTGGTGGAGAGCTTTGCTTCGATCACATATAGAGTTGCATGTTTTTCACCTCTAGCCACTATTAAGGAGCCTTTTGTAAGTTTCCATCTATCATAAATGAAGGAGCTGCAATATCCTTCATTTCCAAGTTTGCGTACAGAGATTAAATTCAGGCGCATGTCTGGAATATGCCTGACATCCTTCAGAATTAATCTGGTACCATTCTCTGTTTCCAAGCAAACATCTCCTCTGCCAACAACCTTTGACAGGCCTGCATTTCCCATTCTAACAACACCAAAATATCCAGGTGTGTATGATGAGAAGAATTCTCTACGGAATGTAGCATGAATGGTAGCACCACTATCAAGCACCCAACTGGACTCCTGGGATGCAAGATTAATAATATCTTCATCATAAACGATATTGAATTCGTCTATGATATTAGTTTGCTCATCATCACTGCTGTCGTCTTTCTTCACAGCTTTGCTTCGGTTCTCTTGCTCCTTTTTGAACTTTCTGCAAAACTTTTTAATGTGGCCTTTCTTCTTACAGTGATGGCATTCTACATTGGCATATTTGTTTGACTTCCCTCTGCTCTTGCCTCTAGGGTTTTGTTCCCTAGACTGTCTCCTTCCTCTAGATTCTACAGCTAGAACATCTGATTGTGATGAAGAAGATGAGGCTTGTGATCTCCTTCTCATCTCTTCATTCAGGATACTGCTTTTTACAATCTCCATGTTGACTACACCATTAGGTGCAGTGTTGGTGATAGAGATCTTCAAAGTCTCCCAAGACTGTGGCAGAGAGGCTAACACCAATAATGCAAATACTTCATCATCCAATTTGACTCCCATTCTGTTTAGCTGGTCCTGGATCCCTTCCATCTCATTTAAGTGATCTGGCAAGGAAGTTCCTTCTTTATATCTTACTTGAACCAATTTGGTCAAGTAAAATAATTTATTATTCCCCGTCTTTGAAGAGTACAACGTCTCCAGCTTACTCCAAAGAGTTCGTGCATGTGTCTCATTGCAAATGTGATTGTACACATTATCTTCGACAAATTGTCGGATAAAACTGCACACCTGTTCATGGTCAAACTCCCACTCCTCATCAGTTTTACTTTCAGGTTTAACTGTGGTAAATACTGGCAAATGCATCTTCGTCACAACTAGAAGATCTTTCATCTTTTTACTCCATATGTGGTAGTTTGATCCATTTAGATAGATCATTCTGCTCATTTTTGCCTCCATGTTAAAAAAAAATTTCCGACAGTGAACAGTGCCTGTATACGTGAACAGTAACCGTAGGAAAAATCTTTTCTGATGTGGAAGATCAGACTATGCTGCAACCACAGAGCATACTAAGATAGAACCTTAGCTCTGATACCACTTGTTGGGACTGCCAAGCATCCCCTTAACTCCACATTAGTATGATATTGTCCGCTTTGGGCCAAGCCCTCACGGATTTATTTTTGGGCTCCTCCCAAAAGGCCTCATACTAATGGAGTTAGGTGGACACACTTATATTCAAGGTGTTTCTCCCTTAATTTTCCAATGTGGGATAAGAGAGTGAGAAGTATTATAGAAAAATATTTGGGATATTTTTCTAAAAGGGGAGTGACAAAATAGTGAGTTTGGGAAACACTTGTGTGTTGCTATTTTGGGTTTATCTCAAATTGTTGTATTACCTCTCTCTCTTGTACCCATTAATTTTATTAGTGGAAGAAATATTTTCGGAGTTTGTCCCGTGGACGTAACCCAAACGTTTTGGGTGAACCACGTTAAATTGTTAGTGTCATTATCTTTCTCTGCTTATTTATTTATTTTATCCGCTGTGCCCAACAAGTGGTATCAGAGACTAGGTTCTGTCTTAGTATGCTCTGTGGTTGCAGCATAGACTGATCTTCCACATCAGAAAAGATTTTTCCTACGGTCACTGTTCATACATACGATTACTGTTCATACGGTTACTGTTCATACGGTTACTGTTCACAGGCACTATTCACTGTCGAATTTTTTTTTTCTCAAAATGGAGGCAAAAATGAGCAGAATGATCTATCTAAATGGATCAAACTACCACATTTGGAGTAAAAAGATGAAAGATCTTCTAGTTGTGACAAAGATGCATTTGCCAGTATTTACCACAGTTAAACCCGAAGGTAAAACTGATGAGGAGTGGGAGTTTGACCATGAGCAGGTGTGCAGTTTTATCCGACAATTTGTCGAAGATAATGTGTACAATCACATTTGCAATGAGACACATGCACGAACTCTTTGGAGTAAGCTGGAGACGTTGTATTCTTCAAAGACGGGAAATAATAAATTATTTTACTTGACCAAATTGGTCCAAGTACGATATAAAGAAGGAACTTCCTTGCCAGACCACTTAAATGAGATGGAAGGGATCCAGGACCAGCTAAGCAGAATGGGAGTAAAACTGGATGATGAAGTATTTTGCATTATTGGTGTTAGCCTCTCTGCCACAGTCTTGGGAGACTTTGAAGATCTCCATCACCAACACTGCACCTAATGGTGTAGTTAACATGGAGATTGTAAAAAGCAGTATCCTGAATGAAGAGATGAGAAGGAGATCACAAGCCTCATCTTCTTCATCACAATCAGATGTTCTAGCTGTAGAATCTAGAGGAAGGAGACAGTCTAGGGAACAAAACCCTAGAGGCAAGAGCAGAGGGAAGTCAAACAAATATGCCAATGTAGAATGCCATCACTGTAAGAAGAAAGGCCACATTAAAAAGTTTTGCAGAAAGTTCACAAAAAGGAGCAAGAGAAACCGAAGCAAAGCTGTGAAGAAAGACGACAGCAGTGATGATGAGCAAACTAATATCATAGACGAATTCAATATCGTTTATGATGAAGATATTATTAATCTTGCATCCCAGGAGTCCAGTTGGGTGCTTGATAGTGGTGCTACCATTCATGCTACATTCCGTAGAGAATTCTTCTCATCATACACACCTGGATATTTTGGTGTTGTTAGAATGGGAAATGCAGGCCTGTCAAAGGTTGTTTGCAGAGGAGATGTTTGCTTGGAAACAGAGATGGTACCAGATTAATTCTGAAGGATGTCAGGCATATTCCAGACATGCGCCTGAATTTAATCTCTGTACGCAAACTTGGAAATGAAGGATATTGCAGCTCCTTCATTTATGATAGATGGAAACTTACAAAAGGCTCCTTAATAGTGGCTAGAGGTGAAAAACATGCAACTCTATATGTGATCGAAGCAAAGCTCTCCACCAATACAGTAGCTGCGATGGAGAAAGAAAATGCAATTGAACGGTGGCATCGGAGACTTGGCCACATGGGTGAAAAAGCAATGAAAAGCCTAGCCAAGAAGAATATGTTGCCCGGTATGGATGAAGTACACCTAGACAAATGTAGATGGATCCTTTCCAGACCAAAGTTTCTCCGGAACTTCGAAATTCAATGGTACTGATGGAGATCGGTTGATCAAGTAACAGGCGGCTCTGACTGCTTCTCCCCAGAATGGCTTTGGCAGCTTAGCCATACTAAGCATGCTCCGAACACGTTCCATGATTGTTCGGTTCATTCTTTCAGCTACACCGTTGTGTTGAGGGGTGCGTGGGACCATCTTCTCATGTCGAATGCCATATGATCTGCAATAGGCATTGAACTGCCTGGAAGAGTATTCACCTCCATTGTCGGATCGAAGACACTTCAACTTCTTTCCTGTCTCACGTTCTACCATGACATGGAACAGTTTGAAGTAATCGAACACCTGGTCCTTCGTCCGTAAGAAATACACCCACACCTTTCGAGAAGCATCATCAATGAATGTTAGAAAGTATCGGTTGTCGCCGAGTGATTCAACCTCTAAGGGACCGCAAACATCAGAGTGTACCAGACTGAGTAACTCTGATCTTCTCGTTGAAGAGGAATTAAACGAGACTCTATGCTGCTTACCAAACAGACAATGATTGCAAAGGATTTAGTACAGCATCCTTGTCAACATTGATAAGCTCCTTCTTTATTAGGGTAGACAACCCTTTCTCACTCATGTGGCCGAGTCTCTGGTGCCATAAATTTTGTGAAGCCTCTTTTTCTGCAACGTTGAGGCTGTCTGTGCATATCTTCACATGAGTCTTGCATAGCGTGCCACAAATATGTCCTCGGGCATATTTGAATGTAATCTTTGAAATTCAAAGATTGGGATGCAAAAATGCCTATAAATAGGCATGGTTATTTTGCATTCAAGACATAGAGAGATGTATGAGATCTAATCTTTGAGAGAAAAAGATTAAGAGTAAGAGAGTGAGAAGTATTATAGAAAAATATTTGGGATATTTTTCTAAAAGGGGAGTGACAAAATAGTGAGTTTGGGAAACACTTGTGTGTTACTATTTTGGGTTTATCTCAAATTGTTGTATTACCTCTCTCTCTTGTACCCATTAATTTTATTAGTGGAAGAAATATTTTCGGAGTTTGTCCCGTGGACGTAACCCAAACGTTTTGGGTGAACCACGTTAAATTGTTAGTGTCATTATCTTTCTCTGCTTATTTATTTATTTTATCCGTTGTGTCCGGAACGGTCGAAAAATGATGAAATTGACATTTCTCGACTGAAATTCCACTATAGGGGCAAAACTATAATTTCTGAAAGTTGATGGACCAATCTGCAATTTCAGAAAATTGAGGGGACTGGTTCGCTACAGTTGACCGGTCGTCTTCTCCGGCAAAATTTCCGGGTAATCCGATTAGGTCGCTGTTTGGTGCGTTGGACTCCGTTCGACGAGACGAATCCAATGGTGCCGTCAGAATTGGATTTCGAGCAAAGCTCCGAAAAATCCAAATTCGGCCCGTCACCTAAAATTCGACCAACACCTCTAACAAGGCTCTGATACCACTTGTTGGGGGATATGGATCAATTGGGCGTTGGTAAATACGAATTTGAGAGAAAAATAACCTCTATTACTCACAAAAATAGATTATACGAGTATTTACAAAACTCATAAAAAAACTCTCAAACTCACACAATCACTCTTGTCTTGGTGATATATTCACTCTTCTGGTGATATATTCACTCTCCTGGTGATATATTCAAATGAGGATTTGCACCTCTATTTATAGTGGATTTTGGGAGTGTGAACAAGGAAACTTGCCAGTGTGAACAAGGAAACTTCAACCTTTAACAATGGCGGCTGGACAAATCCAAGTTGGCTTCTTCAAGTCTCCCCCTCCAGGATGTTCTAGATGTTGGCTGGACAAATCAAAGTTGGCTTCTTCAATTCTCCCCCTCCAGCCATATCTGAAATAAACATCCCTGCTATATCTCTGCATAGCTCCAACTTCTCTCGAGTAACTATCTTTGTTAACATATCAGCTGGATTCTCCTTCGTATGGATCTTCACTAGTCTCAACAGTTGTTGATCCATCACCTCGCGTATCCAATGATAGCGAATATCGATATGTTTTGTACGGGAATGGTACATGGAGTTCTTGCTTAAATCCAAAGCACTCTGACTGTCACAATGTACCTTGTACTCCTTTTGTTTGATTCCAATTTCTTGGAGATAACGCTTTAACCACAACATCTCTTTTCCAGCTTCAGCGGCAGCAATGTATTCAGCTTCTGTTGTGGACAAAGCAACGCACTTCTGTAGTCGTGACTGCCATGAAACAGCTCCCCCTGCAAAAGTGTAAATGAATCCTGAAGTAGATTTTCTACTATCAAGATCTCCGGCCATATCTGCATCTGTATAGCCTTCCAAGATTGGATCAGCTCCCCCGTAACAAAGACATAATTTCATTGTACCCTTAAGATACCTAAGAATCCACTTTACTGCCTCCCAATGCTCTTTCCCGGGGTTGGAGAGAAAACGACTCACCGTTCCCACTGCGTGAGCAATATCGGGCCTTGTACACACCATAGCATACATCAAACTTCCAACTGCTGAAGAATATGGTACTGACGATATCTCCCCAATCTCTTCCTTGGATGAGAGACAGGAACTCTTGCTCAGCTTGAAATGGTTGGCTAATGGAATGCTAACTGGTTTGGCATTGTTCATATTGAACCGTGCAAGCACTCGTTCAATATACTTCTCCTGAGATAGCCATAACCTCCGGTTCTTCCTGTCTCGGGTGATCTGCATTCCCAATATTTGTTGAGCTGGTCCTAAGTCTTTCATGTCAAAAGACTTAGAGAGTTCCTTCTTCAGCTGATTGATCTTCGTTGTGTCTTTCCCCACGATCAGAATATCGTCTACATATAGTAGAAGAACAACGAAATTCCCGTCTGAAAATTTCTGAATGTAAACACATTCATCTGCGGCAGTTTTCTTGTACCCTTGACTCACCATACACGAGTCAAACTTCTTGTACCACTGTCTTGGTGCCTGCTTCAAACCGTACAAACTCTTCTTCAGCTTGCACACGAGGTTATCTCCTGAAACCTCAAAACCTTCAGGCTGCTGCATATAGATTTCTTCTTTTAAATCTCCATGAAGAAACGCTGTCTTCACATCCATCTGGTCAAGCTCCAAGTTCATACTTGCGACCAATCCAAGTATGACTCTGATTGAAGTCATCTTGACTACGGGTGAAAAAATCTCATCAAAGTCAATTCCCTTCTTCTGCTGGAATCCTTTGACTACCAACCGTGCTTTGTATTTCACCACTTTTCCACTGCCATCTTTCTTCAGCTTGAACACCCATTTATTTTTCAGTGCCTTCTTCCCTTTTGGAAGTTCTTCAATCTCATAAGTCTGATTTTTCTGTAGAGATTTCATCTCGTCCTGCATTGCGAGCAACCACTGTTCTTTGTCCTTATGAGATACTGCTTCATGGAAACTCTCTGGTTCTCCATCTTCAGTAAGTAGAAGGTATTCGGATTCTGGATATCTTCTCGATGGAATCCGACCTCGTTCAGATCTACGAACTTCTGGAATGTGAGGAGATCCACCATCATTTGAGTCTTGTGATGGTCCTGGAACATCTGGCAGAGCGGGTTGTGGCTCCCCCTGCTCAACACCGTCTTCTTCCTCATTGTCTTCTACTTCTGGAATATCTTCTGGCACTGTATCTTCATTTCTCATGAATGATTCTGCTGTTGCCTCTGGCATCTGAGGAGCAACATTTGGCTTCTGAGATATTATGGGCTTTTCAATATCTTCTATTGTCTGGCTTTCATGGAACACGTCCCTATTTCTGATTACCTTTTTTCTCCTTAGGATCCCATAATCTGTATCCAAATTCTTCATCTCCATAGCCTATGAATATGCATGGAGTGGTCCTTGCATCCAGCTTCTGCCTGAGCTCCTTGGATACATGTGCGTACGCCAAACATCCAAATATTCTCAAGTGAGAATATGATGGATCCTTTCCAGACCAAAGTTTCTCCGGAACTTCAAAATTCAATGGTACTGATGGAGATCGGTTGATCAAGTAACAGGCGGCTCTGACTGCTTCTCCCCAGAATGGCTTTGGCAGCTTAGCCATACTGAGCATGCTCCGAACACGTTCCATGATTGTTCGGTTCATTCTTTCAGCTACACCGTTGTGTTGAGGGGTGCGTGGGACCGTCTTCTCATGTTGAATGCCATATGATCTGCAATAGGCATTGAACTGCCTGGAAGAGTATTCACCTCCATTGTCGGATCGAAGACACTTCAACTTCTTTCCTGTCTCACGTTCTACCATGACATGGAACAGTTTGAAGTAATCGAACACCTGGTCCTTCGTCCGTAAGAAATACACCCACACCTTTCGAGAAGCATCATCAATGAATGTTAGAAAGTATCGGTTGTCGCCGAGTGATTCAACCTCTAAGGGACCGCAAACATCAGAGTGTACCAGACTGAGTAACTCTGATCTTCTCGTTGAAGAGGAATTAAACGAGACTCTATGCTGCTTACCAAACAGACAATGATTGCAAGGATTTAGTACAGCATCCTTGTCAACATTGATAAGCTCCTTCTTTATTAGGGTAGACAACCCTTTCTCACTCATGTGGCCGAGTCTCTGGTGCCATAAATTTTGTGAAGCCTCTTTTTCTGCAACGTTGAGGCTGTCTGTGCATATCTTCACATGAGTCTTGCATAGCGTGCCACAAATATGTCCTCGGGCGACTGTCATAGCACCTCTTGATAACTTTCATGTGCCTTTACTGAAGTGACTATCATAGCCCTGTTTGTCAAGAGCTATTCCTGACAATAGATTCAGCCGAAGATCTGGCACATGGCGGACATCCTTCAAAGTGATTGTGCTCCCGGAACTTGTCTTTATCTGGACATCACCAATTCCGACAATCCCAGAGGAACTGGAATTTCCCATTTTCACAGCTCCAAAGTCACCAGCTTTGTATGTTGTGAAGTATTCCTTGTATGGAGTCACGTGGTAGGATGCTGCAGAATCTACCACCCATTCCGTGTCTTCTCGTGAGACGTGAAGGCATGTCTCATCTTGGGTTGAACAATAAGCTACATCACCAGAGATAGTAACTAATGCTTCTCCACCCTTGTTCTTCGGCTGCGAACTGCTCTGGCCTTGCTCCTCTTTCCATTTGTAGCAGTTCTTCTTCATATGTCCCTCTATTCCACAATGATGGCACTTATATGTTGGTTTTCTGCCATCAGTGGACCTGCCCCTGCTCTTGCTTCTGCCTCTCCATTTGCTTTTGCTACTCTTTTGTTGCCTCCCCTGGTTCTCTGTGACAAAGGCATGGGTCTGATCTGTGCCCATCTCCTTTCTCCTTGCCTCTTCACTAAAAAGGGCATCCTTGACCATTGACATGGTAAGTTTGCCATTAGAGGCTGAGTTGCTGAGTGATACAACCAGCGTTTCCCAACTATCGGGAAGGGAACTGAGTAGTAACAGCGCCTGAACTTCATCGCTAAGTGGCATCTCTACAGACGACAATTGGTTGACCAGGTTTTGGAACTCACTGGTATGCTCGGCAACTGAAGTTTCATTTTTTAGCTTCCTGTTGACTAAGCGCCTCATTAATAAGGCCTTATTCCGAGCGGTCTTGGCCTGGTACATGTCTTCCAACTTCTTCCAGAGAGTATATGCATCTGTTTCTTGTGCAACATGGTGGAAGACACTATGATCAATCCATTGACGAATTTGACCAATAGTTTTTCGATTTGATTTCTTCCACTCTAACTCCTTGGCGGGATCAGGATTTTTACCCATCAATTCTATGGGATCAAACAAATCTTTACAGCTTAGGAGATCTTCCATCCGAGGTCTCCAGAGCGTGTAATTTGTGGCAGTAAGCGTAATCATGGCTCCGACAGATGATGTTGACTCTTCTGTAGACATCATCACCTTACAAAATAATTTTTCAACACGAGCGGGGTTGAATCTTTAAACACGAAGTGCACCGTTGTGTCCGGAACGGTCGAAAAATGATGAAATTGACACTTCTCGATTGAAATTCCACTATAGGGGCAAAACTATAATTTCTGAAAGTTGATGGATCAATCTGCAATTTCAGAAAATTGAGGGGACTGGTTCGCTACAGTTGACCGGTCGTCTTCTCCGGCAAAATTTCCGGCAAATCCGATTAGGTCGCTGTTTGGTGCGTTGGACTCCGTTCGACGAGACGAATCCAATGGTGCCGTCAGAATTGGATTTCGAGCAAAGCTCCGAAAATCCAAATTCGGCCCGTCACCTAAAATTCGACCAACACCTCTAACAAGGCTCTGATACCACTTGTTGGGGGATATGGATCAATTGGGCGTTGGTAAATACGAATTTGAGAGAAAAATAACCTCTATTACTCACAAAAATAGATTATACGAGTATTTACAAAACTCATAAAAAAACTCTCAAACTCACACAATCACTCTTGTCTTGGTGATATATTCACTCTTTGTGATATCTTCAAATGAGGATTTGCACCTCTATTTATAGTGGATTTTGGGAGTGTGAACAAGGAAACTTGCCAGTGTGAACAAGGAAACTTCAACCTTTAACAATGGCGGCTGGACAAATCCAAGTTGGCTTCTTCAAGTCTCCCCCTCCAGGATGTTCTAGATGTTGGCTGGACAAATCAAAGTTGGCTTCTTCAATTAATGTTGGAACCAAAGAATTGATGACAATAAAATTTTTATATAAGGAGAAATAAATTTAACACTCACAAGAAAAATTACAAGCAAATAAACCTCACAAATAAAAATCTCTCTTTAATAAGCTATTGCAATAGCTTTGCAAAGGAAAAGAAAATTTCAAAATGAAATACACTACTTCTCTTCTTATATGTTTGAAGACAAAGATTGCCTTGGTATTTATAGGCATATTGATGATGAGAAAGTCAACAAAAATGGCTATGAATTCTTCAATTCACATTCTTGCCCAACTATTCATTTTTCATGCTACTCCAATTCACATTCAAAGTCCACACCTACCATTGATCCATTTTCCATGTCTCCACCAACAATTTCAAAAATCACAACTAAATTTATGACTTTCAACAGCCTCCCTTAAATTTAGTTTGGGATTCTGGTAATTCCAAGCATTGCTTTTAGCTTGTCGAACGAATCTGCCTTCAGTGGTTTCGTCAGAATGTCCGCAATTTGATCTTCAGATCTGCAAAAACTTAACTCAACCTCTTCATTCTTGATTAGTGTTCGGATGTAATGATACTTGATATCAATGTGTTTACTCCTCCCATGAAAAACTGGATTTTTCGATAATGCGATAGCGGACTTGTTATCACACATAATCCGTGTAGGATTTGACTGTTCATGCCTCAATTCATAAAGCATTTTCCGCAGCCATACTGCTTGACATGCTGCTGACGTCGCTGCCATGTATTCTGCTTCAGCTGTTGAGAGCGCAACTACTTGTTGCTTCTTTGAGGACCATGAAATCACTCCATTTCCAAGAAAGAATGCATATCCTGAAGTGCTCTTCCGACTTTCAGTGTCTCCTGCCCAATCACTATCTGTGTACCCCACTAGATTGAAATCATTAGTATGAGTATATAAAATTCCATGTCCACGAGTACCGCTGACATACCGTAAAATTCTCTTTGCTGCCTGCAAATGTGATTGGTAAGGTTTCTCCATGAATCGGCTGATGATTCCCACACCATAAGTAATATCTGGCCTAGTCGATGCCAAGTATCGTAAGCTTCCTACAATACTTTTGAAATATGTTGGATTTACTAGCTCACCGGTTCCTTCTTTCTTCAATTCCAGTCTCTCGGCTACAGGGTTTCGCATTGGTTTAAGTGACTCCATCTTCAACCGCTTCAATATATCATTAGCATATTTCTGTTGTGAAATAAATATGCCATCATTGGTCTGCTTCACTTCAATTCTAAGAAAGTAAGACATCAATCCCAGATCTGTCATCTCAAATTGACTAGTCATAGCCTCCCTGAATTCTGCAAACATCTTCTCAGAGTTTCCTGTAAATATCAAGTCATCAACATATAGACACATAATTAATATATCGCCATCATCATTTGACTTGATATACAAGGTGTGTTCATATGGACATTTCTGGAATCCATTCTCCAACAGGTATGTATCGATGCGAGTATACCAAGCTCGAGGTGCTTGTTTCAACCCATATAATGCTTTCTCCAGCTTGTAGACTTGATCTTCATGCCCTTGCATCACATATCCTTGTGGTTGCTCCACATAAACTTCCTCTTCAAGAAAGCCATTGAGGAATGCAGACTTAACATCCATCTGATGAATTTTCCATAAATTTTGAGCCGCCAAAGCTAAAATCATCCGGATTGTGTCCATTCGAGCCACTGGTGCAAACACTTCAAAATAGTCAATACCTGGCTTTTGCTTGTAGCCTTTCACCACTAGTCTGGCTTTATAACGGTCCACCTGACCATCTGGCATGTACTTTGTCTTGTACACCCATTTGACTCCGATGGGCTTCTTGCCATTTGGTAAAGAAGTTAACTCCCAAGTATCATTTTTCTCAATGGAGTTAATTTCTTCATCCATCGCTTTGACCCATTTCTCATCTACTGTTGCATCATCGTATGAAATAGGATCACAATCAGCAAATAAACAAAAATTCACCATGGTTTCATCAGTGACTTCATCAGTAACACTGTTATTTCTCCGTTCAACAACATAATCCCTGTATTTTGCTGGCATTTCACGAACTCTCTGTGATCGTCGTAGTTCTAGTTCTTCAGTTAGTGATTCTGATGAACTAGCAGGTGAATTTGGAACTTCTTTATTTTGGGATTCTTCTTCCGTCAATGGTTCTCCTTCAATGTTGATTCTTCTTTCATCAACTGTTTGATTCCAGTCCCAAGCTTCTTCTTCAAGAAATTGAACATCTCTGCTGATAATCACCTTCTCCGTGATAGGATTATAAAGCTTATAACCCTTCGTAGCATCATTATATCCAATAAAAATGCACTTTTGGCTTTTATCATCCAGCTTTTTTCTGTCTTGATCTGGTATAAGGGGATATGCAGCACACCCAAATACTCGTAGGTATGAAGCGTCTGGCTTATGACCGCTCCATGCTTCTTCTGGGGTTCTTCCAAGAACACTTCTTGTGGGACATCTATTCAACAAGAATACTGCACATGCAACAGCTTCTGCCCAGAATGGTTTTGGCAACTTCTTGGCTTTCAACATGCTCCTTGCCATCTCAAAAATCGTTCGGTTCTTCCTTTCAGCTACACCATTTTGTTGAGGAGTGTAACTAGTAGTCAACTGACGTTTGATTCCATGAGTTTTGCAAAAATCATAGAATTCATTTGATGTGAATTCTCCACCGCGATCGGATCTCAAAATCTTCAGATTAAAGCCACTCTGCTTTTCAACAAATGCTTTAAATTCTCTGAACTTGCCAAAAGCTTCTGATTTTTGGCACAAGAAATATACCCAAGTTTTTCTGGTAAAATCATCCACAAAAACTAGGATGTATCTCTTTTTCCCCATCGATTCTACCTCCACAGGACCACAGATGTCTGTATGTACTAACTCCAGTGGTTGCTTTGCTCTCCTTGCTTTTCCAATCGGAAATGGATTACGATGCTGCTTTCCCAAAAGACATCCTTCACACGGTTGATCTGGACAATCTATCACCGGTAGTCCAGTCACCATCTTTTTCTGAGCTAACAACTTTAGCCCACGAAAATTCAAATGACCAAATCGAAGATGCCACAACCAATTTTTGTCTTTCAATATGGCTTGAAAACTTGAAATGGTATTTGTCTGCAACGTCAATGGAAACATCCAATTTCTCGTCATTTGCACTGCTGAGATCAACTTGTTGTTCGGACTATGAATGGTACAAACTTTATTTTGGATATTTACTTTGTGTCCTTTTTCGGAAAGTTGCCCAACACTTAGCAAATTCCAAAAAAGTCCAGGAACAAAATAAACATCTGCAATAGTAACATCAGTACCATCTTTGGAATTGATACTAATGTTCCCCATTCCCATCACAGGAATTTTTGACTTATTACCAAAATTAACTTCTCCACGAACAGTCTCATCTAACTGTGAGAAAAATTCCTTTTTGCCTGTCATGTGATTACTGCATCCAGTATCCAAATACCATATATTGGCATCCATAGTGCTAGGATCATCCTTCTTGCATGCTAGCACCATATTTCCATTAGCATCAGCTGCGTGCGCTTGTTCTCCCTGTTCTCTCGATGCCTTTGATCGACATTCGGAACTGTAATGTCCGAATTTGTTGCAGCTAAAACACTTGACTTTAGACTTGTCTCGTGTTCTTCCAGTGGAATTTGAGTTTCCACCTCTACCTCGCCAGGCTCCTCGTCCAGGATTTTGCCATGATCCACCACCTTGATTTTGCCAAGATCCACGACCTTGTCCTCGTTGGTAACCTCCACGATTTGTTTGAGCTCTACTTTGCAAAGCTTGCTCAGAATTTAAGGTCTGAAATTTTTGGTTCATTCGCTGCTCATGTGATTGCAACGAACCCATCAATCTTTCTATTGTCATAGTAGCAGGATCATGTACTTCCTCAATTGTTGTCACAACATAATTGAATCTGTCTGTCAAAGATCGTAAAATTTTCTCGATGATTCGAGAATCTGTGAGTAGTTCACCGTTAACTTTTAATTGGTTAACAATAGACTGTACACGATCAAAATATCCAGCAATTGACTCTGACTCATTCATGCGTAATGATTCAAAATCTCCTCGTAGTGTTTGGAGTCGCACCCGTCTGACACGATCATCTCCTTGGTAGGATTTTTACAAAATATCCCACGCCGCCTTTGAGGTTTCCGCACTCGATATTTTGTCAAATATCGATTCTTCAATTGCCTGGAAAATAGCATATAATGCTTTTTGATCTTTCTTGCGGTTCTCGACCAATAATTTTTTCTCCTCCTCCGGTAAAGCTTCAAACATCGTTTGATCAGTTACTTCGGTGTAACCTCTCTCCACAAGATGCCATAATTCTTGTGACTTGAAAAATACCTTCATTTGGACAACCCAATTGTTGTAATTCCTTCCATTTAATTTTGGAAGTTGCAGCGGAATAGAATTATTGGAGGCCATTGAAATCAAGCTCTGATACCAAATGTTGGAACCAAAGAATTGATGACAATAAAATTTTTATATAAGGAGAAATAAATTTAACACTCACAAGAAAAATTACAAGCAAATAAACCTCACAAATAAAAATCTCTCTTTAATAAGCTATTGCAATAGCTTTGCAAAGGAAAAGAAAATTTCAAAATGAAATACACTACTTCTCTTCTTATATGTTTGAAGACAAAGATTGCCTTGGTATTTATAGGCATATTGATGATGAGAAAGTCAACAAAAATGGCTATGAATTCTTCAATTCACATTCTTGCCCAACTATTCATTTTTCATGCTACTCCAATTCACATTCAAAGTCCACACCTACCATTGATCCATTTTCCATGTCTCCACCAACAATTTCAAAAATCACAACTAAATTTATGACTTGAAATTGTTGGTGGAGACATGGAAAATGGATCAATGGTAGGTGTGGACTTTGAATGTGAATTGGAGTAGCATGAAAAATGAATAGTTGGGCAAGAATGTGAATTGAAGAATTCATAGCCATTTTTGTTGACTTTCTCATCATCAATATGCCTATAAATACCAAGGCAATCTTTGTCTTCAAACATATAAGAAGAGAAGTAGTGTATTTCATTTTGAAATTTTCTTTTCCTTTGCAAAGCTATTGCAATAGCTTATTAAAGAGAGATTTTTATTTGTGAGGTTTATTTGCTTGTAATTTTCTTGTGAGTGTTAAATTTATTTCTCCTTATATAAAAATTTTATTGTCATCAAATTCTTTGGTTCCAACATTTGGTATCAGAGCCTGGTTTCAATGGCCTCCAACAATTCTATTCCGCTGCAACTTCCAAAATTAAATGGAAGGAATTACAACAATTGGGTTGTCCAAATGAAGGTATTTTTCAAGTCACAAGAATTATGGCATCTTGTGGAGAGAGGTTACACCGAAGTAACTGATCAAACGATGTTTGAAGCTTTACCGGAGGAGGAGAAAAAATTATTGGTCGAGAACCGCAAGAAAGATCAAAAAGCATTATATGCTATTTTCCAGGCAATTGAAGAATCGATATTTGACAAAATATCGAGTGCGGAAACCTCAAAGGCGGCGTGGGATATTTTGCAAAAATCCTACCAAGGAGATGATCGTGTCAGACGGGTGCGACTCCAAACACTACGAGGAGATTTTGAATCATTACGCATGAATGATTCAGAGTCAATTGCTGGATATTTTGATCGTGTACAGTCTATTGTTAACCAATTAAAAGTTAACGGTGAACTACTCACAGATTCTCGAATCATCGAGAAAATTTTACGATCTTTGACAGACAGATTCAATTATGTTGTGACAACAATTGAGGAAGTACATGATCCTGCTACTATGACAATAGAAAGATTGATGGGTTCGTTGCAATCGCATGAGCAGCGAATGAACCAAAAATTTCAGACCTCAAATTTTGAGCAAGCTTTGCAAAGTAGAGCTCAAACAAATCGTGGAGGTTACCAACGAGGACAAGGTCGTGGATCTTGGCAAAATCAAGGTGGTGGATCATGGCAAAATCCTGGACGAGGAGCCTGGCGAGGTAGAGGTGGAAACTCAAATTCCACTGGAAGAACACGAGATAAGTCTAAAGTCAAGTGTTTTAGCTGCAACAAATTCGGACATTACAGTTTCGAATGTCGATCAAAGGCATCGAGAGAACAGGGAGAACAAGCGCACGCAGCTGATGCTAATGGAAATATGGTGCTAGCATGCAAGAAGGATGATCCTAGCACTATGGATGCCAATATATGGTATTTGGATACTGGATGCAGTAATCACATGACAGGCAAAAAGGAATTTTTCTCACAGTTAGATGAGACTGTTCGTGGAGAAGTTAATTTTGGTAATAAGTCAAAAATTCATGTGATGGGAATAGGGAACATTAGTATCAATTCCAAAGATGGTACTGATGTTACTATTGCAGATGTTTATTTTGTTCCTGGACTTTTTTGGAATTTGCTAAGTGTTGGGCAACTTTTCGAAAAAGGACACAAAGTAAATATCCAAAATAAAGTTTGTACCATTCATAGTCCGAACAACAAGTTGATCTCAGCAGTGCAAATGACGAGAAATCGGATGTTTCCATTGACGTTGCAGACAAATACCATTTCAAGTTTTCAAGCCATATTGAAAGACAAAAATTGGTTGTGGCATCTTCGATTTGGTCATTTGAATTTTCGTGGGCTAAAGTTGTTAGCTCAGAAAAAGATGGTGACTGGACTACCGGTGATAGATTGTCCAGATCAACCGTGTGAAGGATGTATTTTGGGAAAGCAGCATCATAATCCATTTCCGGTTGGAAAAGCAAGGAGAGCAAAGCAACCACTGGAGTTAGTACATACAGACATCTGTGGTCCTGTGGAGGTAGAATCGATGGGGAAAAAGAGATACATCCTAGTTTTTGTGGATGATTTTACCAGAAAAACTTGGGTATATTTCTTGTGCCAAAAATCAGAAGCTTTTGGCAAGTTCAGAGAATTTAAAGCATTTGTTGAAAAGCAGAGTGGCTTTAATCTGAAGATTTTGAGATCCGATCGCGGTGGAGAATTCACATCAAATGAATTCTATGATTTTTGCAAAACTCATGGAATCAAACGTCAGTTGACTACTAGTTACACTCCTCAACAAAATGGTGTAGCTGAAAGGAAGAACCGAACGATTTTTGAGATGGCAAGGAGCATGTTGAAAGCTAAGAAGTTACCAAAACCATTCTGGGCGGAAGCTGTTGCATGTGCAGTATTCTTGTTGAATAGATGTCCCACAAGAAGTGTTCTTGGAAGAACTCCAGAAGAAGCATGGAGCGGTCATAAGCCAGACGCTTCATACCTACGAGTATTTGGGTGTGCTGCATATCCCCTTATACCAGATCAAGACAGAAAAAAGCTGGATGATAAAAGCCAAAAGTGCATTTTTATTGGATATAATGATGCTACGAAGGGTTATAAGCTTTATAATCCTATCACGGAGAAGGTGATTATCAGCAGAGATGTTCAATTTCTTGAAGAAGAAGCTTGGGACTGGAATCAAACAGTTGATGAAAGAAGAATCAACATTGAAGGAGAACCATTGACGGAAGAAGAATCCCAAAATAAAGAAGTTCCAAATTCACCTGCTAGTTCATCAGAATCACTAACTGAAGAACCAGAACCAGAACTACGACGATCACAGAGAGTTCGTGAAATGCCAGCAAAATATAGGGATTATGTTGTTGAACGGAGAAATAACAGTGTTACTGATGAAACCATGGTGAATTTTTGTTTATTTGCTGATTGTGATCCTATTTCGTACGATGATGCAGCAGTAGATGAGAAATGGGTCAAGGCGATGGATGAAGAAATTAACTCCATTGAGAAAAATGATACTTGGGAGTTAACTTCTTTACCAAATGGCAAGAAGCCCATCGGAGTCAAATGGGTGTACAAGACAAAGTACAGGCCAGATGGTCAGGTGGACCGTTATAAAGCCAGACTAGTGGTGAAAGGCTACAAGCAAAAGCCAGGTATTGACTATTTTGAAGTGTTTGCACCAGTGGCTCGAATGGACACAATCCGGATGATTTTAGCTTTGGCGGCTCAAAATTTATGGAAAATTCATCAGATGGATGTTAAGTCTGCATTCCTCAATGGCTTTCTTGAAGAGGAAGTCTATGTGGAGCAACCACAAGGATATGTGATGCAAGGGCATGAAGATCAAGTATACAAGCTGAAGAAAGCATTATACGGGTTGAAACAAGCACCTCGAGCTTGGTATACTCGCATCGATACATACCTGTTGGAGAATGGATTCCAGAAATGTCCATATGAACACACCTTGTATATCAAGTCAAATGATGTTGGCGATATATTAATTATGTGTCTATATGTTGATGACTTGATATTTACAGGAAACTCTGAGAAGATGTTTGCAGAATTCAGGGAGGCTATGACTAGTCAATTTGAGATGACAGATCTGGGATTGATGTCTTACTTTCTTGGAATTGAAGTGAAGCAGACCAATGATGGCATATTTATTTCACAACAGAAATATGCTAATGATATATTGAAGCGGTTGAAGATGGAGTCACTTAAATCAATGCGAACCCCTGTAGCCGAGAGACTGGAATTAAAGAAAGAAGGAACCGGTGAGCTAGTAAATCCAACATATTTCAAAAGTATTGTAGGAAGCTTACGATACTTGGCATCGACTAGGCCAGATATTACTTATGGTGTGGGAATCATCAGCCGATTCATGGAGAAACCTTACCAATCACATTTGCAGGCAGCAAAGAGAATTTTACGGTATGTCAGCGGTACTCGTGGACATGGAATTTTATATACTCATACTAATGATTTCAATCTAGTGGGGTACACAGATAGTGATTGGGCAGGAGACATTGAAAGTCGGAAGAGCACTTCAGGATATGCATTCTTTCTTGGAAATGGAGTGATTTCATGGTCCTCAAAGAAGCAACAAGTAGTTGCGCTCTCAACAGCTGAAGCAGAATACATGGCAGCGACGTCAGCAGCATGTCAAGCAGTATGGCTGCGGAAAATGCTTTATGAATTGAGGCATGAACAGTCAAATCCTACACGGATTATGTGTGATAACAAGTCCGCTATCGCATTATCGAAAAATCCAGTTTTTCACGGGAGAAGCAAGCACATTGATATTAAGTATCACTATATCAGGACATTGATCAAGGATGAAGAGATTGAGCTAAATTTTTGTAAATCTGAAGATCAAATTGCGGACATTCTGACAAAACCACTGAAGGCAGATTCGTTCGACAAGCTAAAAGCAATGCTTGGAATTACCAGAATCCCAAACTAAATTTAAGGGAGGCTGTTGAAAGTCATAAATTTAGTTGTGATTTTTGAAATTGTTGGTGGAGACATGGAAAATGGATCAATGGTAGGTGTGGACTTTGAATGTGAATTGGAGTAGCATGAAAAATGAATAGTTGGGCAAGAATGTGAATTGAAGAATTCATAGCCATTTTTGTTGACTTTCTCATCATCAATATGCCTATAAATACCAAGGCAATCTTTGTCTTCAAACATATAAGAAGAGAAGTAGTGTATTTCATTTTGAAATTTTCTTTTCCTTTGCAAAGCTATTGCAATAGCTTATTAAAGAGAGATTTTTATTTGTGAGGTTTATTTGCTTGTAATTTTCTTGTGAGTGTTAAATTTATTTCTCCTTATATAAAAATTTTATTGTCATCAAATTCTTTGGTTCCTGATACCAAATGTTGGAACCAAAGAATTGATGACAATAAAATTTTTATATAAGGAGAAATAAATTTAACACTCACAAAAAAAATTACAAGCAAATAAACCTCACAAATAAAAATCTCTCTTTAATAAGCTATTGCAATAGCTTTGCAAAGGAAAAGAAAATTTCAAAATGAAATACACTACTTCTCTTCTTATATGTTTGAAGACAAAGATTGCCTTGGTATTTATAGGCATATTGATGATGAGAAAGTCAACAAAAATGGCTATGAATTCTTCAATTCACATTCTTGCCCAACTATTCATTTTTCATGCTACTCCAATTCACATTCAAAGTCCACACCTACCATTGATCCATTTTCCATGTCTCCACCAACAATTTCAAAAATCACAACTAAATTTATGACTTTCAACAGCCTCCCTTAAATTTAGTTTGGGATTCTGGTAATTCCAAGCATTGCTTTTAGCTTGTCGAACGAATCTGCCTTCAGTGGTTTCGTCAGAATGTCCGCAATTTGATCTTCAGATCTGCAAAAACTTAACTCAATCTCTTCATTCTTGATTAGTGTTCGGATGTAATGATACTTGATATCAATGTGTTTACTCCTCCCATGAAAAAATGGATTTTTCGATAATGCGATAGCGGACTTGTTATCACACATAATCCGTGTAGGATTTGACTGTTCATGCCTCAATTCATAAAGCATTTTCCGCAGCCATACTGCTTGACATGCTGCTGACGTCGCTGCCATGTATTCTGCTTCAGCTGTTGAGAGCGCAACTACTTGTTGCTTCTTTGAGGACCATGAAATCACTCCATTTCCAAGAAAGAATGCATATCCTGAAGTGCTCTTCCGACTTTCAATGTCTCCTGCCCAATCACTATCTGTGTACCCCACTAGATTGAAATCATTAGTATGAGTATATAAAATTCCATGTCCACGAGTACCGCTGACATACCGTAAAATTCTCTTTGCTGCCTGCAAATGTGATTGGTAAGGTTTCTCCATGAATCGGCTGATGATTCCCACACCATAAGTAATATCTGGCCTAGTCGATGCCAAGTATCGTAAGCTTCCTACAATACTTTTGAAATATGTTGGATTTACTAGCTCACCGGTTCCTTCTTTCTTCAATTCCAGTCTCTCGGCTACAGGGTTTCGCATTGGTTTAAGTGACTCCATCTTCAACCGCTTCAATATATCATTAGCATATTTCTGTTGTGAAATAAATATGCCATCATTGGTCTGCTTCACTTCAATTCCAAGAAAGTAAGACATCAATCCCAGATCTGTCATCTCAAATTGACTAGTCATAGCCTCCCTGAATTCTGCAAACATCTTCTCAGAGTTTCCTGTAAATATCAAGTCATCAACATATAGACACATAATTAATATATCGCCATCATCATTTGACTTGATATACAAGGTGTGTTCATATGGACATTTCTGGAATCCATTCTCCAACAGGTATGTATCGATGCGAGTATACAAAGCTCGAGGTGCTTGTTTCAACCCGTATAATGCTTTCTTCAGCTTGTATACTTGATCTTCATGCCCTTGCATCACATATCCTTGTGGTTGCTCCACATAGACTTCCTATTCAAGAAAGCCATTGAGGAATGCAGACTTAACATCCATCTGATGAATTTTCCATAAATTTTGAGCCGCCAAAGCTAAAATCATCCGGATTGTGTCCATTCGAGCCACTGGTGCAAACACTTCAAAATAGTCAATACCTGGCTTTTGCTTGTAGCCTTTCACCACTAGTCTGGCTTTATAACGGTCCACCTGACCATCTGGCCTGTACTTTGTCTTGTACACCCATTTGACTCCGATAGGCTTCTTGCCATTTGGTAAAGAAGTTAATTCCCAATTATTTTTCCTTGTTTCTCTTTTGGCTTTTCTTCATTTGTTAGGCAGCCACCATATTTGACCAAGTGGAGGAGGAGCCACAAGTCAACAAATCTCCACCTTGGCGAACTCCACATCTTCAAATCTCTCACAAAATTCAACTTTAGTAGTGTCACCAAATGAGCTTCAAAGCGCCCAACTTCAACTTCTAACAATATTGATCAAGTCCAAACAATGTTGT
>JBBPFJ010000687.1:0-26995 GCA_037975025.1 Excoecaria agallocha | reverse complement strand
ATCACCTCACTTTACCTTCCGAACTTTGTATTGTTTTGAATAATTGTTATTATGTGCCTGCTATGAGCAGAAACATTATTTCAGTTTCATGTTTGGATAATGATGAATTTGATTTTGTTATTAAAAAGGGCAATGCTCATATTCATCGCGAAGGCATTTCTTATGGCAATGCCATGTTGCAAAATGGCCTTTATATCCTTGATTTACAAAACAAAGAGTCGATATACAACATTAATACAAAGAGGGTTAAATCAAACGAATTGAACCCTACTTACTTTTGGCATTGTCATTTAGGACATGCAAACGAAAAATGCATTTCAAGACTCCACAAAACTGGAGTGCTTGGGTCATTCGACTTAGAGTCTTATGACACATGCGAGCCATGTTTGTATGGAAAAATGACAAAGAGTCCTTTTAATAAAAAAGGTGAAAGGACTAATGGCTTATTGGAACTAATACATACCGATGTATGTGGACCTTTAAGTACACATGCTAGAGGTGGTTTTAGCTACTTCGTGACATTCACAGATGACTTCAGTAGATATGGCTATGTCTATCTAATGAAGTACAAGTCTGAAACTTTTGAGAAATTCAAAGAGTTTAAGTACGAAGTAGAAAACCAACTTGGCAAAAGTATAAAAGCCATTCGATCAGATCGAGGTGGCGAATACTTAAGCCAAGAGTTTGACAGTCATCTAAAGGAGTGTGGTATTATTTCACAGCTCACTCCTCCTGGAACACCGCAATGGAATGGTGTGTCCGAAAGGAGAAATCGAACTCTGTTGGACATGGTTCGATCTATGATGAGTCAAGCTAATCTTCCTATCTCTTTTTGGGGTTATGCATTAGAAACTGCTGCGTTTCTATTGAATCGTACTCCAACTAAAGCAGTTGAGAAGACACCATACGAGGTATGGACTGGGAAAGAACCCTATATGTCTTTTCTCAAGATTTGGGGCTGTGAAGCACATGTTAAGAAATTAACATCTGACAAACTAGAGTCCAAATCGACTGTCTGCTTGTTTGTGGGCTATCCCAAAGAAACAAAGGGATACTACTTTTACTCACAAGCCGAGAACAAAGTATTTGTTGCTCGCAAGGCTGTTTTCTTGAAAAAGGAGTTCCTTCTCAAGAAAGACAGTGGGAGTAAAGTAGAACTTGGAGAAATTCAAGTGCCACAAGCTCCTATAGAGGATGGTTTGGAAATGGGATCAAGTTCACAACCAGTTGTGGAACAAGAACCCATTACACAAGTACCTAGAAGGTCTGGTAGGGTACGTCAGGAGATTGAGAGATATGGATTTCTAATCACTGACAGTGACACTATTGAGTTAGTAGATCGTGAGGATCCTACTACCTACCGAGAAGCTATTGAAAGCCCAGACTCGGATAATTGGCTTGAAGCCATGAAATCCGAGATGCAATCAATGTACGATAACCAGGTTTGGACCTTGGTTGATCCACCAGAAGGTGCTAAGGTAATTGAATGCAAGTGGTTATTCAAACTAAAAGCTGATAAGACCTACAAAGGTAGACTAGTAGCAAAAGGTTTTCGACAAACTCATGGTATAGACTATGACGAGACCTTTTCGCCTGTAGTCATGCTCAAGTCCATTAGGATCTTGCTTGCCATAGCTGCATATCATGATTATGAGATATGGCAAATGGATGTCAAAACTGCTTTCCTTAACGGAAATTTACTTGAGGATGTGTATATGACACAGCCTGAAGGTTTTGTCAATCCCAAGCATCCTAAGAAGGTATGCAAGCTTCAAAAATCCATTTATGGATTAAAGCAAGCATCCCGATGTTGGAATCTTCGCTTTGATGAGGCAGTCAAAGAATTTGACTTCATCAAGAACGAAGATGAGCCTTGTGTGTACAAGAAGGTTAGTGGGAGCATAGTAGTGTTTCTGGTCCTATATGTGGACGACATCCTTCTCATTGGGAATGATATTCCAACATTGCAAAAGGTTAAGCAATGGTTGGGAAAATGTTTCTCAATGAAAGACTTAGGTGAAGCCGAGACAATACTTGGTATTCGAATCTATAGAGATAGATCGAATCGGCTTTTGGGACTAAGTCAAGAAAAGTACATAGACAAAGTACTAAAGCGTTTTAGTATGGGAGACTCAAAGAAAGGGTACATACCTTTGGCTTTGGGAGTTCCTTTGACTAAAGAACAGTGCCCTAAAACCAAAGAGGAAAGGGACAACATGAGTAGAATCCCATATGCATCTGCTATTGGATCTATCATGTACGCTATGTTATGTACTAGATTGGATGTTGCTCATGCACTGAGTATAACCAGTAGGTTTCAGCAAGACCCTGGTGAGAAGCACTGGTCTGCTGTAAAAGGGATCCTTAAGTACCTGCGAAGGACTAAGGATCACTTCTTGGTGTATGGTGGTCAAGAAGAGCTCGTCATACAAGGTTATGCTGATGCTGCTTTTCAGACCAGCACTCAGGATTCTAGATCGCAATCTTGGTTTGTTTTTGTTTTGAACGGTGGTGCTGTCAGCTGGAGAAGCTCAAAGCAAGAAACCGTTGCCGACTCAACTACAGAATCTGAGTATATTGCAGCAAGTGAGGCTGCAAAAGAGGCTGTTTGGATTAAAAATTTCATTAATGGATTAGGAGTGGTCCCAAGCATCCTAGATCCATTAGAAACTTTCTGTGACAATAACGGGGCCATCGCACAGGCTAAGGAGCCCCTGTCACACTAGAAATCCAAACACATACTCAGAAGGTACCACCTGATCAGAGAAATCATTGATCGTGGGGACGTCAAGGTTAGCAAGATATCAAGTGAAGACAATGTAGCAGATCCTTTGACGAAACAGTTACGTCCAAATCTGCACGAAGCTCATTTGAGAGCGTTCGGTCTTAGGGCTATGCCCAATTGGGACTAGTGCTAGTGGGAGATTGTTAGTGTAAGCCCTAGCCCCAATACATTGTAACGAAACACTTGAAATTAATAAAATGAGGCATTTGTTTTATCCTTTGTATTCCTGTGCATATCAATTGATAAAACTATCCAAGAGTGTTGTTTCGGTTTAAGTTATCATGTGTGAGGCACATGGATTGTAAGACCTTGAAATAAATGAGACATCATTCTAAATATCCCTAGTCAGTCATTGTTATGGGAATAACAAATGAATTAAGACTAGTATGCTCTCTCTGATCTTATGAGTTCTGTCTTACGGATCATTAGGACAAGAGTGTCAATCAGAGATCATAGATACATGTTAAAGAACATGGTATCTGGATTCGATCCGCTCATGAGAACACTATATGGTACAAGTCATAAGTGTTTCTCATATGCAAGTTTTGTATTGGAGTTCTTAGACCTGAAATCTCTATTAACTAAGATACTTTAGGAGCAAGGTCTTTTAAATCCTTAGTGGATTTGCCACTATGATGCATGCGAAACCCTGCTCATGTCTAGATCACTTTCGGTGGCCTGCTCTTAGGGTTCAAGATGGGACAAGGCTTATAAAATTCATAGTTTGGCCACTTCATAATAGAAGAGGGATCCAGCCCAATCCTATTCTTAATGGTCAACCTATGATGGCATCTAAGTTTGCCTAAGATGTAGATATCATATAGTCAACACTAAATAGAATGTTGGGAAAGCTATTCTAACCTTTGATGTATAAAAATAGAAATGGTATTCGGGATATCACCCTTACTTATATCTCGATTAGGTGTTGTTTATAATTAAGTTTTTAGAATTAATCCACTACCTTTCTTCTTACATGATGCATTATATAAATAATTAAACACTTAAACAAGCATAAAGCAATAAATAGCAAAATAATAAATAAAAGAAATTATTTAAATTATTATACGAGCAAATTGTCCAATAAGAAATAAATAGAGAATCATGCATAAATTAGGGCATTTATTTAGAATGGGATCATTGATTCCCTTATGGTTATTTTACAAAAACACTATTTTCATTATTATTTGATTTCGGATTGAACACTTGGACATTAGTACATTTTATTATGAAAACTTAATTTAATTAAACAAAAATGATTTTATGATTTTTACATTAATGTGTAAAAAAATCATTTATTACTAAATTATTCAAACCCCAAAATAAATCCAAATGAACAAATAAAATAACAAAAAGGAAATAAAAGTGAAAAAAAATTAATTAAAGGTTCAGATCCTCCATCGCATAGTCTCCAAGGATGCTTGATCTCAAGCCTTTCCAAAGATCCATGAAAATAACATTAATTGCTCAAAAGATATAAGAAAACCAATTAATGAATATGTAACAAATGAAAACAAATACAAAAATAATAAATGTTAAAACATGCATTCTAGAATAAAAAGTATTACACAAACAACATATAAGACATGCAAACAAAATTGAAAATAACATCCAAAAATATAACCAATCGTGCAAATAAATTAAATATGATAAAAAATACCTAAAATTTCGAATGGATGAAACTAAGGCCACAGATGGCCAGACAAGGGACAAATGGCCTAGAAAGAAAGAGAGAGATGGCATAGAAAGGAAACTCCATGATGTCTCGTCAGTTGGTGCGATCGACAATCATCTACCAGGGTCTTTTTCTAATTTGTCACTCGATAAACAGGTAGAATGAAGGCAAAATGAAAATAATAATAATAATAATAATAATAATAATAATAATAATAATAATAATAATAATAATAATAATAAACAAATAAAACACACACTTAATTCTAAGCCTAGGAAGACAATTAAAATATGTGACACCTTAGGTCCGTACATGGTGAACTACTATTGATGGCATCGCATGGTTATTTAGCTTATTCATTTCTTTAATGATGATGACATATTATTTGACATAACATTCAATTCCTAATTTCACTTTAGCATCAAAATGTTACTATTCGTTTAGTAAAAATTTTGGTAACATAACGGCTATAAATTCAAGCTACCCAATCCTGCAAATTTTTAAAATAACACTCTAAATAGATGACTTTTACCTCTAATACTCCAACAACAACACAACACTTATAATTTCAATCACAATCAATCATCATATCATACATCACATAATCATATTTCAAATGTCCATAATAACTCGCATAAATGTGTATTCACTATGTTTAATGTCTATTACATATTACATAACAAGTCCCAAAGGACTAATACATTATACATATAAGTTTATATATTCCAAAAAGGATCCACATGTACATGCCATTGGTCTCCCTTCACTTGATCTTCAATTACCTGTCCCTACATGCAGTCAAACAAATCATGTGTTGAGCAATGATATTGCCTAGTAGTGGATACACTAAACAATTTCATTTACGAAACTACAATATATAAAATTGCCATTTTACCCCGTATTATTATTTATTACCATTTGATTTAGAATTTGTTCTCTTGATGCCTTAAATTACCATTTAGTCCTTTATTTTTCTTATTCTCCTATTTTCCTCACATATTTCTTACTTTAGTGAAAAATTATGATTTTGTCCCTAAACTTTTCTTTTTACATACATTACATTATTTTTCCCTAATTTTGGTTCTTTTTGCTTTCTTTGGCTTGCATTCCACTTTAAGCCTAAATTTTAAATTTGAATCGTTATACTTATTCATGAATTGATAAATTATAATTTGGTCCCTAAAATTTTTTATAATTATAATTTTTCCCTTTTTACTTATTTACCTATTTTAATTCCATTAATCACATTTTCAATGCAAATTTATGATTTTACCCTCATTTTCTCATGTAATTACATTTCTTCCCTTTTTCGACCAACTAATTTTATTTTTCACTTTATTTACTATTTAATCACATGTGACATCTTTTAGGTATAATTCATAGTTATATTTATTTTCACCATTATGTTCACATACTAACTATTACATACATATATCATTTTAAGCTCAAATTAATCATATTATGCTTATTCAGCTTAGTTTTACATGTATTGTGCTTAATATACCAATTAATATCAAAATATCACATTATACCATTTAGGGTACAATTTGGCTATAACTTGTTCACCCACTTTTTGCTTGATTTCTTTTTAATTTCATTCTTATTTCATGTTAGAACATCATTTTACAATGCTATCTTAAATTACTTCACATTATTCTTTAAGTTCATATAGTTACATAATGTGACTTTCATATAAAATTTAAAGAAATAAATGAAATTAAGTATAGTTTTTGTATCCATTAACCTTAGAGTAGCTTGAAATCACCTACTTCTCCTCTCCCTTGTCTTCACCCTCTTTGCTCTTTTCTTTCTCTAAAAATTCACCTTTAGGCCAAAATTAGAAAAGAGGAATGACCGGATTCTAGCAAGTGTACTAGATCGGCTAGTAATATAGGGAAATAAGATTATGACCCAAAATATCGAACCCAAGGGAAACTTGTGCTTGTATATGCTATTTTAATTTGAAAACTAATTTTGTGTGCAAAAGAAAGAAAAGAAATCCCAAATTTGTGATGATTGAAGAATTAAAACTAAAAACAATAATTTAAAACCAAAATAAAACAATTGAAAGAGCTAAAGTAAAGAAGAGATCTGTTGAAAGCAAGTAAATTGGATGAGTTAAAAATAAATATTAAAGACAACTTTCACTAAAGGACTATCCACCTTAACAAGTATTGCTATGACTTAAATAAAAGAAGCATACAAGTGATTATGGGGAATTCAGTTTAATAAAACCAGATAACTTTATTCAAGATTATCATTCCAAGCGTCAAATTTTCTTATTCAGATAAACTTAACACTTAGCATAAAGAACTGAATTAAGTCCCCTAGATGTCTATTAAAGCCTTTCTTAAGAGATTTAACTTTCACCTATTCTTGGTTACCCTTTTCTTAATCTTAACTTACTCAAATCAACACACAATTATAGCTTATTCAGATTATAATCATGCATTAATCTAACTAAATTAACCTAAGAGCATGCAAGTCATTATTCAACTTAAATCAATTAATAAACCAATGCTTAATCAAGTTAATAATTAACTTAAAATTGAGAAGAGACAAGAATATGTTTAAGAACCAAGAAATAACCAACTTGCATTGAATTGAAGAACAAACTCAAGTCATAACAATACAAGTTTAAGGATACAAGTATCCTTTAGCAAAAGTCAAAGAAAACTACTCACAAACCATTCTTAAAATTAAAACAATGTTTTGAAGAAAATAGTAAACAAAGAACGTAAAAACAACTAAGAAAACAAAGCTTAATCCTAATGATTGATGATCCTTTCTTCTGTGTTTTGGACTGCTATTTATAGGTAAAATTGTAGTAGACTCCTTGTTAAACTCCAGTCGCAAAATAGGAATCAAATTCTACTAAAACAGGAAGCTCGAAAATCCTTCGCGATATAGGAGAACTGGATCACGTGGCCACAGCTCTTAGTATTCCTTCTCTACACGTGATCACGGCTCTCCTTATTCTTCCTCCACACGTGGCCGCGTGTGGTCCTTCACTGGAATCCACGTGGTCACGTGTTTTCCTTATTCTTCTTCCAAAAGTCCTTCACGTGGCCACGTCCCTTCAACCTCCATCCCTTCACGTAGCCACGGCTTTATGTATGAAACCTTCATGTGGCCACGGGTGAAATTCTTCAGTATTTTTACGTGGTCATGTGTGAAGGCTCTGGACTGAACGCTCGTTTTTCGTCTAAATTCTTCATATTTGCACTTATGGCCCTAAACTTTGCACTTTTTATACTTCAAGCCCTTTTATACCAATCTAACCCTGAAAATCACATAAAACATAGAATTAACCCCAAAAACATAAATATCAATAAATTAACTCTAATTTAACATAAATAAAACTAAAACAACTAAATAACACAACTAAAAACATATCAAAAACTATATATAATTCACAATTATCAAATACCCCACACTTAAACTTTGCTTGCCCTCAAGCAATTTAGAACAAATCCTCCTTCAAAACCATCAAACTTGTATAAAGATATGCAATTTCAAAATCAAACTTAGCATTTTAACACAAGCACTTAATATAAACTCCAAATAAATTATCTTTAACAAGAGAATATAAGCTAGTTTCCTTGAGTGTGTGCAAGACCAAATCATTTTAAGTAATTTTGAAAATCAAAATATCAATACAACTAGGTAATGAAGTATAGAATATATGAATGCATAAGCATACAATCGGTTTTGTGCTTGAAACTCTAGAAACACAATAGGCCTCTCCCTTAGCATCGGAACCCATAGGTCATCTCCGCTAAACAACTCAAAACAAACTTAAAATCACATAGGTCTTTCAAAGGTTGTAATGGGGCTAAGGGTATGTTTATCAAAGAATGGATAAAGGATAATCAAAATGAATATAGCCACTCTAAAACACAATAGATTACAAAAAACCCATTAACTTAGACAACACAAATTTTGCTCATCCTTGCCTTAATTTCACACTTTCTTTTAAGAGATAATATATCCTTTCACCAAGAAGTCATTATTTTTCCATTTTTTCCTTGTACTACCCCACACTTATATTTTTTCATACTTGCTAGCTCCCTTTTTTTCTTTTTTCTTCCTTTTCTCAAATTTCAAAAGTTCTTTTTTTTTTTTTGATGAACTAGCATTTACAAGCTAACCTCAAGGTAATACAAGGTATATTTTCAATTGACTTCATCAATAACTTTGCTAAAACTTCCTTACTTCACCCAATAAAACTTTACTCTTTTCATACATCCATTTAATCCTAGAATGGCCAATTCCATAGGGTGAGATAAAAGCTTTTTAGGTTATATGGTTAAAAAATTAGGTGTAACAAGAAAATATTAATGGCACGCATTAAGCATACTTTATAGGCTCAAAATGGCTTAACAAAGGATAATTTCATCAAGGTAGGACACAAGTTTTTAAGAAAGTTTATCAAGAAAATTATTGCCTAGATCATTTTCTAAGTTGCTTGAGTTGTTCATATGCTTTGAAGGGTGATGAGGAAGGTTCTAGTGCTCTAAATTTTCTTACTTCACTACTTCATTGCATTGATTTTTTTTTCTCTAAGTTAAAACTGGTCTAAGTGCATTTAAGAATTTGGAAACTAACAAACATTTATCCAGTTGAAGACTAACCTATCCAAAGGCATATTAAACAACATAAATGTTCTCTTGCTAAGCAAAGGTCCAAAACATGCATATTCCATATCCAAGCTCAAGGTGTTCCAAGTTTTGAAGTTAACTAAGGCAAACTAAGTTTTCATACGAATTCAATGAAAAGGTGAACTATATAAGTCTTTAATATAATTTGCAAACTTAAGAAAAGAAAACAAAACAAAAGAAACAAAAACAAAACACAAAACACAAAATAACAAAGTTTGATTCATGAAAAAGAAAAGAAAGTAGAAAACAAACTCCCTGAAAAACACAAAATAACAAAGTTTGATTCATGAAAAAGAAAAGAAAGTAGAAAACAAACTCCCTAAAATGAGGCTACCTCCTCCTCAAAAGTTTAAAGCCCACAACAAATGATGATCTATTCCGATGGAGGTGGTGGTGGAGGAAACCGCTGCCAAAAGTGATGGATAAAATGCTCAACTCTCCTATTTCCTTCCATGACCGTATCACGAAGCATATCCATTCTTCCTTGCATTTGATCGAGTCTAATCTGTTGAGCATCCATCCGGCTAATTAATTGATTAAATGGTGCTTCCCATTCTGGTGTTGTAGGCTCATTGATGGGGGAAGGCACAGCTGTGGCAACATACTCCTCATTTGGTTCCTCTTGCTGCTCCTCAACCCGAATATTGTTTTCTCTTAAATACTCCTCCCGAGTTGCACAATGACAACGAGGCTTAGGGATCAGAATTTTCATCCTTTTCAGCATTTTATTATCAATACAAGGCAAATCTCCTTTAAGTGGTTCTCCATAAACCGGATGCGCAACTGCAGAAGCTAAAACTATAGCTATCCATCCTATAGAAATATTATCAATGTGTCCTGGCATTTTCTGCATGTCCTTAATTCGAGTAGCTAAAATGCCTGCTCCGTTTAGTGCTATTCCATCCATCATGCATCGGAGAACCATGGCTTGAGATACACTAATAGTGCTTGCATTCTTCAAATTGTTGTACATACTCTTTGTAAGAAAACGATGAATGATTCTTAATGCATGAGACCTTAAAGCATGGACCTTGCATTGTCCCCCTACCCATGGCTCATCTACTTCAAGATCCTTGACTCGTTCCCAATTCTTCACAGGGGATGTATATTCCAATTCAGTTGGGGCATTTGGCACAAATCCTAAAATTTTAGAAAATTGACTGAAAGTCAAAGAATATCCTTTCTTACCAAACTTAAAACCGACCATGCCGTCTTCTGCATCTCTCTTAAAATAGCACTCAAAAGAATACAAGAAATCCCGTGCCATATCTGGATATACTTTAGGTTTCTTTTCAACGAACTTCCCTTAGCCAATACTTTGAATCAAAGGTTCTATATCATGATCCCACAAATTTCCAGCTGGGATATTGAGGAACAAGTGGCTTAAATAGGCAGGCTGGACATAGGTACATTTGCTAAAGTAGTCAAATTTATTGATCTTTGCCCTATCCACATACGACGGAATTCGTACACCAGATGAACTTGCTACATCAGGGTATTTAGTCCTTCGAGGTGCCACTACAAATAAAGAAAAACACATTGTAAGTATCAACTTTTAACCCAAAATAGACTAAGATGTAACCACGGGAAGCATGCACTGATTTAAGGAGTAATGAAATGAAAAAGGTGAAACACTCTTGGGTGCAATGAGAGATGTGGATAGCATATGTGACGATCAAAATGATAGTCATAACAAAACATTCAAAAGTTGAGCACAAAGATTATGTTAAATATAATGCCTATCATGCATGAATAACCCTATGAACCAATATTAGAAGAGGTGAATTAAGTCATAATGTATCCTTGCAAAACACAAACATGCTATCCAAGAGAGAAAGTTAAATGTTTGTAAAGAAAAAAACTCATTGAGGCATTTTATCAACCATGTTATGAGCACAAATTTGAGCGTTAATTTGGAAAGCATAACAAAGATTATTCACTATCCAATTGCATACCAAGCATCTATAACATGCATATAATGCTCATAATCATCCAAAGAAACAAAAGGAATTAATATGCAAACAAAATGTGAGGTGCAAAGTAACCTAAAAACTAAACATTCATGAACAAAAATTGCACAAAACACAAAAATGGATGATAAGCAAATAATAATTAAGGAGTAATGAGAGTAAATACTTACTTGGAAGTGAGAATCACACCAAAATTGCAGCACAAAGTTGAGGTGGTGTGTGTGAGTTGGGAAAAACCTAAAACAATGAAGACACTATGGAGAAGGAATAGATGATGGGTAGAAGAGAGAGAAAACTAAAGAGAAAGAAAATGGAGATGGCAATGATCAGTGGGGAGTGAAAATCAGTGGGCATGGGTGAATTTCGTGGTGGTGAGGCGTGGGCACGGGTTAGAGTAAAGAAAATGAGGAAAAGGAGAAAAAATATCATGAAAGTATGTATATAGGCAGTGGGAAAAGCGTGGCCACGTGAGGTTCATGGAAAGAACCACACGTGGTCACGTGTGCCTTTGTTCTTTGGGCATGCATGGCCACGTGATGGTTCTCCTTTAAACTTCACGTGGTCATGTGAATGGAAAATGCGGGAGCAAAAAGTGAACCTGTGGCCACGTGATGTTTCTCTTGAGAAATACACGTGGTCACGTGTATCAAATGAATTTTTCACCTCATCAACTCGTGGCCACATGATGGTATAGAGAGAACCACACGTGGTCACGTGTACATGCTTTTTCCTACCTCAATTAATTCATTTTTGAAACACATATATACAAAACTCTTCCTTAAATGCAATTTTTTCTATTTTAAGCTTTAAAAATATAAAGCATGTCCTCTTTTATAAACCTTGACTTACTCACTTATTTTCATGAATCAAAAACACTCAAACACTCAAAAAAAATGCAAAAACACACAAACTTAACTAAAACTTAACTGTAAATAGAAAAGAGAGAAAGATTAGAAGTTCTGAGTTTTTAAAAGTCTCCATCTAGACTTTTCAAACCATTTTTAAGTATCTTGAAAAACTATGGTTGCTTCAGCAATCACTTGTTGTCCGATTTAGTATGGTTTCAGTCGATGACCATTAACTGTAAATTCACGTCCATCTTTTAAGCTTTTGATCGTCACTACACCAAAATTACTGCTTGATATCACTTGATATGGTCCAAGCCACTTCGATTTCAGCTTTCCTGGAAACAAACGAAGATGACTATTATAAAGAAGCACTAACATTCCCGGAGAAAAATCTTTTACCCTTAGATGCTTGTCATGCCATTGTTTGGTCTTTTCTTTATAAAGTGCAGCATTGTTATATGACCATTGTCAAATTTCATCGAGTTCATTGAGCTGCAATTTTCTCCTTTCTCCTACATTTCTCAAATCAAAGTTAAGAAATTTGGTAGCCCAATATGCTTTATGTTCTAATTCGATTGGAAGGTGACATGCTTTTCCAAAAACAATTCTAAAGGGAGACATACCTATAGGAGTTTTAAATGCAGTTCGATAAGCCCACAAAGCCTCACCTAACTTAAGAGACCAATCTTTTCTAGAGTTATTTACTATTTTTTCTAAGATTGATTTCAACTCCCTATTAGATACTTCCACTTGTCCATTGGCTTGAGGATGGTATGGGGTTGTGATTTTGTGCTTAACACCAAATTTCTTAAGTAAGATCTTAAATTGATGGTTGACAAAATGTTTGCCTCCATCACTTATAATAGCTCTAGGTGCTCCAAATCTAGTGAAAATATTTTTTCTAATGAATTCCAGCACAATTTTTGCATCACATGTCCTAGTAGCTATTGCCTCTACCCATTTACTCACATAATCCACTGCTACCAAAATATACTCAAACCCAAATGAATTTGGAAAAGGTCCCATAAAATCAATGCCCCAAACATCAAAGATTTCTACTTCTAGTACATTATTCATAGGCATCTCATCTCTTTTGGATATATTCCCTACTCATTGGCATCTATCACAAGTAGTTATAAAAGATCTCACATCTTCAAATAAAGTAGGCCAGAAAAAACCTGATTGGAGTATCTTTTGAATTGTTCTATTAGGTCCGTGATGACCTCCAACTTCTCCTCCATGACATTGGTTCATGACAGCTTCTTACTTCGATACTGGTACACATCTTCTTAGTATTTGATCCGGACATATATTGATAAGGTATGGATCGTTCCAAAGGTAGTGCTTGGCATCCACTATGAGCTTTTTCTTTTGTTTCCAAGTGAATTCCTTAGGAAGATAGCCACCTGCAAGAAAATTAGCTATATTAGCATACCATGGAACTGAATTTGCATAAGTATAACAAGCACAAATATGTTCATCAGGAAATAAGTCAGAAATTTCTCCCTTTTCAATACTAGCATGATCCAATCTAGATAGATGGTCAGCCACCAAATTTTCTGTGCCTTTTTTATCTTTAATTTCAACATCAAATTCTTGAAGTAGTAACACCCATCAGATAAGTCTTGGTTTAGAATCCTTCTTTGCAAAAAGATGTCTCAATGCGACATGGTCTGACCACACCGTAATTTTGGATCCTAAGAGATAAGACCTGAATTTCTCAAAGGAAAAGACTATTGCCAAGAGTTCCCTCTCCGTAGTGGTGTAATTTACTTGGGCTCCGGTGAGTGTATGACTTGCATAATAGATGGTGCAGAAAATATTTTCCTTCCGTTGTCCTAAGACTGCTCCAACTGCATAGTCACTTGCATCACACATAATTTCAAATGGTAAGCTCCAATCGGGTGATGCAATGACCAGTGCACTAACTAATTTTTGCTTCAATAGGTTAAAAGCCTGCAAACACTCAGCATTAAAATTAAATGAAACATCTTTAAGCAATAAATTAGAAAGTGGTTTGGCAATTTTAGAAAAATCCTTAATAAACCGACAATAGAACCCGGTATGACCAAGGAAACTCCTAATGCCCTTTACACTAGTTGGTGGAGGTAATTTCTCTATCACATCAACTTTTGCTTTGTCAACCTCAATGCCTTTTTCAGAAATTTTATGCCCTAAAACAATGCCTTCTCTAACCATGAAATGGCATTTTTCCCAATTTAGCACAAGATTTATTTCTTGACACCTTTTCAAAACCAATGCTAGATTATGCAAACAAGATTCAAAATCATGACCATAAATAGTGAAATTGTCCATGAAAACTTCCATAAATTTTTCAATAAAGTCATGAAATATGGCCATCATGCATTCGTTGAAATGTGGCAGATGCATTACAAAGACCAAAAGGCATTCTCCTATATGTAAATGTTCCATACGGACATGTGAATGTGGTCTTTTCTTGGTCTTCCGGGGCTATAGGTATTTGCATATATCCCGAATACCCATCAAAGAAACAATAAAATTTATTTCCTGCTAATCTTTCTAACATTTGGTCAATAAAGGGTATTGGAAAATGGTCTTTTCTAGTGGCATTGTTTAATCTTTTATAGTCAATACATACCCTCCATCCCGTTACCGTGCGTGTAGGAATTAATTCATTATTTTCATTTATTACTACAGTCATTCCCCCTTTTTTAGGCACACGTTGAACAGGACTTACCCAATTACTATCGGAGATAGGATAGATAATACCTGCATCAAGTAGTTTCAATACCTCCTTTTTCACTACCTCTTGCATAGTTGGGTTGAGCCTTCATTGAGGTTGCACCACCTGTTTAAAGTTGTCCTCCATAGGTATGCGATGTGTACAATAGCTTAGGCTAATCCCTTTTAAGTCGGATGTTGCCCAACTAATTGCTCCCTTATGCTTTTTGAGGACTCCAATGAGCATTTCTTCTTCCAAATCTCTCAACAATGATGAAATAATTACCGAATCAGCATTATCACTTAAAAATGCATATTTCAAATGAGATGGAAGTGTTTTAAGTTCAGAACCTCCCTTAGGAGGGGATGGTTCATCCTCCATTTTATTATCTTCATTATGCTCTTGTTCCAGAATTTGTATCAACTTTTTTCTCCTTTATATCTAACTCTTCCATATTCTTTGGATGCATCAAGCAACTTTGAAGTTCATCTTTGAGAATGATTTCCTCTTGTTTTGTGTTGGCACATTCTTAAACCTCATCAACAAAGTAAATGGATTCTTCAAAATCATACGAGGGGTGTTTTAGAATTTTATTAACATTAAAAACCATTTCCTCCTCGTTAAATCTTAAAGTAAACGTTTGTCCATGAACATCGATTAATGCTCTTGCTGTGTTCAGGAATGGCCTCCCCATAATTAATGGTACTTTTTATCTTCTTCCATGTCCATCACCATGAAATCAACCGAAAATATGAAATTTCCTACTTTTACCAGTAGGTCCTCGATGATTCCTTTTGGCCTCTTCACTGATCTATCCGCCAATTGAAGTGTCATTCGGGTTTCCTTTAAATCACCTAGATTCAATTTCCTGCAAATTAAATAAGGCATCAAATTAATACTAGCACCCAAATCGCATAAATCATTTCCAACAAAATTACCTCCTAATTCACAAGGTAATGTAAAACTACCTGGATCTTCTAATTTTTTTGGAATTTTATTGGTTAATATAGCACTACAATTACTGGACAATTGAACCGTTCCTATGCCTTCTAGCTTTTTCTTATTAGAGCACAATTCTTTCATAAATTTAGCATATTTAGGCATGTGTAATAAAGCTTCAGCAAATGGTAAGTTTATATGTAGCTTTTTAAACATGTCCAAAAATCTACTCAATTGTTCATTTTGTTTCTCTTTTCTAGCTAGAACAGGAAATGGTAATTGAGACTCATCAAGAACAGTGGAAACAAGTTTGTCCTTACCTTTACCCTTCTCAACTATTAGAGATACTTTTTCATTATTTTCAGAATTAGAAACACTTATCTCCATTGTCGGTTCCACCTTTTTAGAAGAATTCTTACCAAGTTCAGTCTTCTCTAACTCTTTCCCACTCCTTAAGGTGATTGATTTGGCTTCTTCTTTTGGATTTTGGTCTACATTGGATGGAAATATCCCTTGAGCACGGTTTGATAAAGAACTAGCAAGTTGCCCCATTTGGTTTTCTAGGTTCCTAATGGATGCCTCTTGGTTTCTCATCCAAATATCTTGCGATTTCCACCTAGCATCTTGACTAGCTAAAATTGAGTTTTGGGAAGCCATGAAATTTGTAATCATTTCTTCAATATTAGATTTCATTTCTTGAGGAGGGAGAGGTTGAGGTTTTTGAAAATAAGGTGGTTGGTGGTATGTTTATGATGGGTAATAAGTTGGAGCTTGGTTTTGGTATGGAAGTTGATTGTTGGAAGTTTGATTGTGGTTAAATTGGGGTCTAGGATTGGGGTTAGAAGAAGAACCTTGATTACCTTTCCTCCATGAAAAATTAGGATGGCTTCTCCATCCCGCATTATAAGTGTTGCTATATGGGTTCAAGGCATTGACTTTTTCCATCATTCCTTCATTATTCTTCATTCCCAAGGGTCCTTGAATTCCTGCATAAGAATCACCTTCATTAGATAACATAGAAACATTTTTAGCTTTAAGCTCATTTATTTCTTTTAAATGCCTTTTTTCCATTAATTCTAATTGAGCTTTTAGCATGGCTACTTCATCAATATTATGAACTCCCTGTTTCTTTTGAGTTGCTCTAGAGGTTGCCCATTGAGCATCATTAGTGGCCATCTCATCAAGGAGTAAAAATGCATCCTCGGGAATTTGATTCATGAAACTTACATTTGAAGCTGCATCTAACAAAGATCTTGTTGATGGATGGGCACCTGCATAGAAAATATGCATTAATTGAAAAATAGGAACTTCATGATGTGGATAACTCTTCAAAAGTCTCCTAAATCTTTCCCATGCTTCATGGAATGGCTCCTCAAAAATTGTTGGAAGTCACTAATTTGTTTCCTAATGAAGGCAGTCTTAGTAGGTGGGAAGAATTTGCAAAGAAATTTTTCTTGCATTTGTTGCCAAGAATGGATAGATTGATTTGGTAGCATTTGTAGCCAATCCCTAGCTTTTCCTATGAGAGTAAATGAAAAGAGTTTCAACCTAATTGCATTAGTTGATACATTAGGAATTTGCACAGTGTCACTCACTTCTAAGAACATATCCAAATGTTGTGCAAGATCCTCTATGTCCGAACCCGAAAATTTGTTTCTTTGTACCATAGTGATGGTAGCAGGTTTAATCTTAAAGGGTTGGTGGTGAGGAATCCTAATAGTTCTATGTTCTTCATTCCACCTAGGTATAGCATAATCCCTAATGGTTCTAGGTCTATACCCATTCCCTGGAGCTTGGTGAGGTATGTGTTGCTCTTCGATCCTAGGTGGTGGATCATTCATAGGTTGTTCTATTTTTGGGTCACTCATGTTGCCTCTTAACTTTCTAATCCTATGGAATGACCTTTCAATTTTAGGGTCTAATGGTAGGATAGGGTTGTCTCTCACCATAAACCACTAGTCTCCCAAAGAGAAAATAAGAAAATAGATGAAAAAGAGAAGAAAAACACACAAAAATAACTTTAAAATAAAAATAGATAAACAAACGCCAATGTGTTCCCCGGCAACAGCGCCAAAAACTTGACCGAATTCTAGCAAGTGTACTAGATTGGCTAGTAATATAGGGAAATAAGATTATGACCCAAAATATCAAACCCAAGGGAAACTTGTGCTTGTATGTGCTATTTTAATTTCAAAACTAATTTTGTGTGCAAAAGAAAGAAAAGAAATCCCAAATTTGTGATGATTGAAGAATTAAAACTAAAAACAATAATTTAAAACCAAAATAAAACAATTGAAAGAGCTAAAGTAAAGAAGAGATCTGTTGAAAGCAAGTAAATTGGATGGGTTAAAAATCAATATTAAAGACAACTTTCACTAAAGGACTATCCACCTTAACAAGTATTGCTATGACTTAAATAAAAGAAGCATACAAGTGATTATGGGGAATTCAGTTTAATAAAACCAGATAACTTTATTCAAGATTATCATTCCAAGCATCAAATTTTCTTATTCAGATAAACTTAACACTTAGCATAAAGAACTGAATTAAGTCCCCTAGATGTCTATTAAAGCCTTTCTCAAGAGATTTAACTTTCACCTATTCTTGGTTACCCTTTTCTTAATCTTAACTTACTCAAATCAACACACAATTATAGCTTATTCAGATTATAATCATGTATTAATCTAACTAAATTAACCTAAGAGCATGTAAGTCATTATTCAACTTAAATCAATTAATAAACCAATGCTTAATCAAGTTAATAATTAACTTAAAATTGAGAAGAGATAAGAATATGTTTAAGAACCAATAAATAACCAACTTGCATTGAATTGAAGAACAAACTCAAGTCATAACAATACAAGTTTAAGGATTCAAGTATCCTTTAGCAAAAGTCAAAGAAAACTACTCACAAACCATTCTTAAAATTAAAACAACATTTTGAAGAAAACAGTAAACAAAGAACGTAAAAACAACTAAGAAAACAAAGCTTAATCCTAATGATTAATGATCCTTTCTTCTGTGTTTTGGACTGCTATTTATAGGCAAAATTGTAGTAGACTCCTTGTTAAACTCCAGTCGCAAAATAGGAATCAAATTCTGCTAAAACAGGAAGCTCAAAAATCCTTCTCGATATAGGAGAACTGGATCACGTGGCCACGGCTCTTAATATGCCTTCTCTACACGTGACCACGGCTCCCTTTATTCTTCCTCCACACGTGGCCACGTGTGGTCCTTCGCTGGAATCCACGTGGTCACGTGTTTTCCTTATTCTTCTTCCAAAAGTCCTTCACGTGGCCACGTCCCTTCAACCTCCATCCCTTCACGTAGCCACGGCTTTATGTATCAAACCTTCACATGGCAACGGGTGAAATTCTTCAGTATTTTTACGTGGTCACGTGTGAAGGCTCTGGACTGAATGCTCATTTTTCGCCTAAATTCTTCATATTTGCACTTATGGCCCTAAACTTTGCACTTTTTACACTTCAAGCCCTTTTATATCAATCTAACCCTGAAAATCACACAAAACACAAAATTAACCCCAAAAACATAAATATCAATAAATTAACTCTAATTTAACATAAATAAAACTAAAACAACTAAATAACACAACTAAAAACATATCAAAAACTATATATAATTCACACTTATCAAGGAATTTATGAGTTTATACTATATATTTTAACATATAAATGCTACTAACTAATCATACTAATGATACTTTACACAGCCATGTCAAAATTCCCAATTAAAATTAACAAAAACTTAATATTTTACCTAATTAGGGCATTTTCCTCTCAATAGAAATTCTTTATTTCTAAGCTTCTCATTGTTTCAATTTAATTTCTACGATGAAGAGGATGATTTTTAGTATATTTGGGTAAAATTAGGGCTTTCATATGGTGGGAGGAGAGAGAAATGAAGAAAAAATGGCAGAATCCCTAAATGAAGTATGGTTCGGATTTCTCAAAACAAATGGATGAAAATTGCAGATATTTGGAGAGATTTAAAGAGTTTTCTCCACTTTTGTATTTTATCCTTTAGTGTATAAAATGGATGGCCAACATTTGATCATTTACTATTTGAACTAATGGCTTATTTTTAAGCCACTTGTTATCATCATATTAATTCCTACATATATTCAAGCCCAATATCCAATTTCAATTGATTTTGGCCTAATTTATAATGATATTTATGCCCTTAGATAATTTAAATGTGACATTTAAGCCTACTAATTAATTTAATCTCAATTTTTTACCGTTTCTTCGAAACTAATGTTCCATGTGTCAGAATGCTCTAAATTTTTTTTTGCATGCAATAATATATGTAGAAGCATGTGATTAAAATTTCAAGTAATTCCGATCTCTTTTAAATATAGTTTCGGTTCTAGACGCAAAATCAGCCAGTTTGAAATTTAAAATTTCAAAACTATCAAAAAAATTATTTTTCACTTTCAATAGCTTATTTATGCTACTTTTAATGGATCTATATGATCGAAATAATTTTTGGAAGTCTATAGAATATTTTTGAGTTTGGTCAAACTTTTGATCAACCTTTCTTATAGTATAGAGAAAAATCTTCACTGTCTATTTTCACTATAAGAAAATCCGCAAATAGCAATGGAAAAATAACAATGAAATTTATTCCATTGCTAATTTAGCAACGAACATCCATCACATGTCTACTGTGTCTATTGCTTTGAAGAGCTCTATCGCCAATATCACTAGCTGCTGATACATTTTCACTTACAATATTATCATCCACATTAAATTTAGTTAAAACTGTACCTTTGTATAAATATTGTTTCATTAGAATACACAGATAATCATATAAAAATAGAAAAAAAAAGTACGCCAGTTTGAAGTTATATGTTAAATAGTTGCCGATTTGAGATACTTGTTGGGCATACAGTGCTTACATTTGGTAGAATATTTACACTTGATTTTTTGGATTTAGTTCACTTGGCTCTGCTTCCAATTCAAGCTTTTGCATTAACTTTTGTGAGAATTTTTCCTTTCTAGTTATGGTTACTATCTTTTCTTAGTGATTCCATTTAAAGTAGGTGTTATTCTTTGCTTTATTTATCATGTCACTCGGTTTAAATATTAGAAAGTGTAAATGTTTGATTGGTTTTGTGAAGGGCATCATACCATTTTGAATTTGGGGCAGTAAATAATGAATTATAAGACTAAGACATAAGCAAATATTAGAAACTATCTTCACAAAAACAGCAACAACAAAGTAAAGGCAATTTTCTCCCAATTGGGCCAGTGGCATAGATCTTCTCATGTTTGTAAATTAAAAAAAAAAAGTAACATGGAGGCAAAGCAGCAAAAGCGTGCAATTTGGATAGTTAAATTAGTTGTTTGATACATAAGGGTTTAATCATAGAATAAGGTTATCAAACTGGTCAGTTGTTTTCTTGTGCTAATAATAAAATACTCAAGGATTAACTTTTGTCCTTTATTTTAGTATATGTTTGCATCTGCATCATTCTAGGTTCTAGTTATTTTGGTTGATTTTTTTTCTCAGATGAGATCTTTTGTTTGTAGAATTTGGTAGTTTAATCACTAGTTTACTGCTTGATGATGAGTTTCATTTTGTCATATAAAATATAGTGCAAATTAACAATCTTTAAGAGGTTCTACCTTGATATGTCTTCTAGATTTGTTCATTGCAGGTAACACTAGCAAAAGGGTTTACTTCAACAACCTAATGTGGCCTGATGGGCATTTTCTCTGTCTCTCTCCGTCATACATACATATTAGGATATATCATTTTACTTTTATGTGTTGTGTGTTGATGTTGGTTATTCTTAGTCATTAGCATTGATCTCTTGATCATTTTGTCATACTTGTATTTGGAGAAAAGCTATCCCTGTTTTTGTTCTCCTTTATCTAAATCATTTTCTTGCTCTTTCGTAGGATGGAAGAATAATATATATATATGTTATTGGTTACTGTTGTGTTTATCTGTTTTTGTTCTTTTCTCTCCTCTCTCTCTCTCTTAAGTAATATTAAAATATTGACGTTGTAATTATGTATGATGTTGTTTGAGTTTTTATTTGTAGGAGAAGCACGTTATTTGGAAGTCAAAACCATTTTGTATAAGGGAAAGCCAGAGTCCTAAGAGATCTTAGTTTTTGAGGTATGGGCTTATCTTCGTGGACTTGAAAATTTTCATGGCTAATGTTTATATATAAATGTTTTTATCTTCCTTGCACATATAAAAGATGAAGCAACCCTCTGATTCTTTCAACTCTCTCTCTCTTTATAATACAACACAATAATTTAATTTAGATTTAAATCTTTCAATTATTATGTTATGCATTTTCCATTTTAGAGTATTTAAGAAATCTCACTTGCACAGAGTTATCCAACATATATACAGTTCTCTTATATCCACCCAATAGATTTTTATATATTTTCTAGGTGTCTTTATTTGTTACATTGCATGAACAGTTACCTAAATTATTAAAAAAATGTTTTTATAATAAAAAGTAATATTTTAAAGTTCGAGCTTCCATTTAAAGCAGTAAACCTTAAGAATAAAAATAGGGGAATTTAAACAAAATTTATGTTCAGAATGGAACATTTAATAATAATAATAATAATAATAATAATAATAATAATAATAATAATAATAATAATAATAATAATAATAATAATAAATAAATAAAAACAACATATTACTTGTTAACCATTCACCCCATCTTCACTACTACTTGTAACCATTTTAGTAAAGCTTTAGACACGTTCTTTGTTTTCCCTCTTTTGTAATAAATGAATATAAAAATTTAAAATCATTGGTTTGGAGAGGGGCAGCTGGTTTCCATGCATCCATCTTCTTCTTGTGATGTGTCCATTACAGTATATCTTTAGGAGCACCCATTTTCCATTTGGTTTCATGATTCTTTTTTTAAGTTGCACATTTATGTTAATCCATTTACAGTGGTCTGCCTTAACAACAGTTGGCAAAAAGAAAATTTCAATTTCATACAAAAACCACATTTCAATTTGTGTCTGCAGTAGAAATGGAATTTGGTTTATTTTAAATTATTCTTTGGATTTATATAAGACAATAACTTAATAGTATATTTACAATAAATGCTACTATTAAGTAATCATTAGTTTCAAATAATTAATAATATATTTACATGTTGGTCCTTTTAAAATAATAATCTAAGCCCATCTCAGGTTTCTTCCATTAAAAATCATCACTTACTATTAAAATAATGGACACGAGGCTTTACATCCATCAATTATTTATACAATAAAATAGATGAGTTATTAAATGAAAAAATTATCTTGCATATTAGAGTTTTTTGATTAGGTGTTAAAAACGATCATCTCAGTGAGAGAGTTTTAAAAAGTTTAGTTATATAAGCTAACTATTTATTAATATAATAATTATTATAATTACAATTTAATTATGTAATATAATTACCAAAACCTTAATTACTTTGTACAAATTCATATTTTATTCTATTTTATTTATTTTTTGCTTATTAGGGTATTTATAATGCAATTAAAAGTGATGCATTTTTTAAACTTAATAATAACTGAAAGGTTTTTGTTAATAAAATACCGGTGTATGTCAATTCTAGATATGGGGACAAATTACCTGGAATCAATATATTCGTATCAGATAGTGCACGTGTAGAATTTTCCAAACATTAATAAAAAAAACAACCGCATCACATCATGTGCTAAGTACAATCCTCTCGACAAGTTGTCACATATTATCCTTCACATGCCACGTCAGTAAAATCATATGAAAAAATTATAAGTTAATCTCATCATAGTTACATAAATAATGGATAGTTTAGGAATAAATTATAATCAAACTAGTAGTTGGATAAGTACTAATTGCATGCCATTGTGCAAAATTCAATAAGAAATTAAATTTAGGGAAGAAATTGAAATAAACATGTAAATGTCTACTTTCCCTTGTAAATATAGTGGTGCCAATTATGCCATAAAAAAGTATCTATGATATATCAGTTTCTCTGGGTCCATGTTGAATCTCAGTCTCAATTAAATTAAAATGTGGCACCATTTACACTTACAAGGCATGCTTCCAATATTATCTGACCTTCATCATACATTGGATATGCAATCAACAATTGAATCCTTGGTCGAAGAAGGAAATTATTGCAAGGTGGGTTTTTCTATTTTTATTTTATTTTTTATCTAATTGTGTATTGCCAATGTTAGACCTTGCATTCTCTATTTCTTCTCCCCAGAAATACACTAAACTTCATTGTTACTCAAGCATTCTAAGTTATATCAGAGTATTTACAGTTATTAGATAGTTTTTTAGAGCTTTCAGCCGTTCAAGAGATGAGCCATGGAGTTGAGGTGAATATTCAGTTGAGTTGCTTTTATCATTTAAAGTGTTATATCTCTTTTTTTTTTAATTTGTGCTTTTGTTGCTTTTCCATTTGGCATGCATTGCTCATTTATGTTTCAAAAATTTATAGTTGGATCTACAGTCTTTCTTTTCACTGAATTGTTTGAATACTAATACAGGTTTGCTTGGGAAGAACCCTTCAAAAGCTGGATTCACTTTTGTTAGGAGTTTGCTAGGAGTTTAAAAAGGAGAATTATATAACGGTCAGTGCCTCAGTCCTTTGCTTTGATATTGATTGTCATCTCTTTTTCTCTAAAGTGGGTTGGATAATGTTCTAAAATTACTTGATCTTTTATAGAATATCCTACAATTTTGGTCTTGTATGCTGTTCTTATATTCTCACCCGTATATTGCGGTTGGGAGTTATTTTTCTGGCTTAAGAAGATGAATCTCATTTTTTCTCAAACTTTGATGATGGATTGATTTTGGTCGTGTTTGTTGAAGGTCTATGTGCAGAAAAGGAATAATAGTCCTTTTTTTGCTGAAGCTCCATTTTATGGTTTTGAGTATATAATTGAGGAAGCTCTATTGCTATATATGCTGTTGATTTGAAATACCAGATGTTTCTTAGGGATTATATATATCTTTAGTCTTTTATTCTTAACTGTTTGATGATGGATTGGTAATGGTTGTGCTGGTTTAAAGTACCAAGTGTGCACCAGAGGATATGGTTTGCACTTCCTTTTCTTCCAAGTATGTCCAAAAGCTCTATTGAACTTTGTGTCTTTCAGCTTTCTTTCCTATCATTCATGGGTTTCTGATATTAAAAAATTATAATAATTTTTAGAGATGGATTAGCGATGAATAGTACCGCCATTAATTTTTTTACTTATGGGTGAATTTAGCAACGAAAATTTATATTTCGTTGCTAAAATTGATCAATTAACTAAATCTGCATTGTTGAATTTAGCAACGGAATTTGAATTCCTTGCTAAATTAAAATTTTTGTTGCTAAAAATAGCAACTGCCGAATTAGCAACCGAAATTTCCGTTGCTATTTTTGATTAGCAACAAAAAATTAACATTTTCCATTGCTAAATTTCGTTGCTAAATTGAGATTTTCTTGTAGTGTTTGATGACCTATTTAAACTCAATTTCATTTCAAATCATACCATTGAACTCCGTTTGACTCATATTATCTTATCTAATGATTAACAACAACTTTCACATAGGTCACCCATCCTCATATTTCTTTAAGTTGAGCATGTTTAACACTTATGCACTTTTAAATTTTATTGTAATCATTTTGAAAACTGTCCTAATATTACTGTTTATGCTTTAAAATGCACCATACGTATCAGATGAAAATTTTAGGGCATTACATTTCTCCCGCACTAATAAAAATTTCATCTTCGAAATTTACCTAAATGGAAAAACTGTGAATATTGTTGCCTCATGGTTTTCTCAGGTTTCCAAATTACTTCTTCCACATCATGACGTGTCTTGTCCAGAGTTGAAGTTCTGCAGGAGAACACTTTTGCTCAAAAAGTAAGATTTACTAGTAAATGTAAATTAAAAAGAATTTTTAATGGTTTTAAGAAATTAAAGCTAGCTTCAAGTGCTTTGTACTAAAATAGGCTTTCACCTAATAACATAAACAATTTTTATTGCATTTGCTAGTTAATTTTAGATGTGTTTGGTAAAGAAGTATTTGTTGTAAACATCCTTTATTCCTCATTTTCTTTCAGATAAAAAGTTTTTTTTCCTTCTCTTTGATAAGTCTAATGTGTTGTTATACTTTGAATTTCTTGATGGATTAGACTATTGTTTGTTTTTGGAATTTCTTGTTATCTTTTGTTCAATAAGCATTTATATTTGCTTCTATTTCCTTATCAATTTCTTGTTATACGGGTTGGTCAGACCGGGGTTGAAAAAATTGAAATTGATCAATTATAAGCTCGAATAAAAGTTAAGGTTAGTTTAAGTGTGGAATTTTTAAATTTTTTGAATCTTAAATTGTTAAGGTTGAATTGACCCTGAACGATATCGCACTCTCTTATCAAACGATGGGATTTTAGAAAAGAACTCATAACTCTCTTATATTTGGACATAAATATCCATACTCTACCATATAAATTAGATTTATTACAATCTCAATCAAAATTAGATGATTTTAATATTTTGACCAATCATATATTTAATATGTGTGAAAAGACAACAAGTTATTTCTTTCTAGGGAGGAAGTAATTAATAAGTCAGAAAAAAGAGGCCACCCATTAGGGGTGTTTATCGGACAGGTTCAAGTTAACCCAATCCAAATAACTTGAACCTAAATTTTCCCATATATCCCAACCATACCTTGTGACACCCTAACTTTAAATTCTAACCATTTTACTGTGTATTACATTTCTGGTCATATCATATCATGTTATCATGCCTTCAAACAAACAATTTTCACGCTATTAATTCATCAATTTAATCATCATCTATATAATTTAGGTGTTACCTCATTCATGAGCATATTAGTTTCCACTGTAGCAACCTTAAAGAGCACACATAATCTATCAACATATATATATTTATATATATATAGTGCATCATAACCTATAGGTTAATCTGGAATTTCATGAAAAGAAATTATATTCATGGCAATCACATACTAATCACCCACAATCTAGAAGTCGCATACAAGTAATGGCAACTAAGTAAATTTTTACAATCCTCCATATTACAATTCCTGAATTAAATCATAGCAAAATATAAAACTAGATAATAAGGAATTATCCATAAAAAAAATCCTACATCAAAAATTTGGACCGAATTTTATTAGCCTCCTGATGCAGAATTAAGTCCCTGAATGACCCATTACCAAACCTACATGGATATAAAACAACCCATGCTAAGCTATAAAGCTTAATGGAAAAAAATTTGAAAATAAACCTGGCGACCACTCATAGTAGTCAATGATAAACATCTTCATGCAAGCATTGTAATAGGAATATCAACATAATCATATCATAATTTCATTTCATATTAACAATTTATAGCCAAAAGGAAATGAAGA
>JBBPFJ010000686.1:0-28505 GCA_037975025.1 Excoecaria agallocha | reverse complement strand
GGTGAAGGTCTGGGCCTGTTAATCGTCAGACCAATCGGACCTACCCTGTTAAACATCCTTTCAGTTATCCAGATTTCTTGAGATGGTGTCCCTGTCCGGACCCCTCATTATCCGATCGGATATGGAGGTTCGATTGAACGATCGCCCATCTGGATACTGTAGCCTGTCCATGATGTTGGTTCTGTTAGTGTAAGCCCTAGCCCCAATGCATTGTAACGAAACACTTGAAATTAATAAAATGAGGCTTTAGTTTTATCTTTTGTATTCCTGTGCATATCAATTGATAAAACTATCCAAGAATGTCGTTTCGGTTTAAGTTATCATGTGTGAGGCACATGGATTGTAAGACCTTGAAACAAATGAGACTTCATTCTAAATATCCCTAGTCAGTCATTGTTATGGGAATAACAAATGAATTAAGACTAGTATGCTCTCTCTGATATTATGAGTTCTGTCTTACGGATCATTAGGACAAGAGTGTCAATCAGAGATCATAGATACATGTTAAAGAACATGGTATCTGGATTCGATCCGCTCATGAGAACACTACATGGTACAAGTCATAAGTGTTTCTCATATGCAAGTTTTGTATCGGAGTTCTTAGACCTGAAATCTCTATGAAACTCTTTATGAATTACTGTGTACTTTGACATACACCTAACGTGCTCGTAACAGAGTGACAAGTACGGGTATGATTGGGTATGCATTAATTCATGTTAGAGAGCATGAGAGAAGTGAAGGGATTACCCCTCTCAATAAGAGAGAAAATATCATCGGCCACTTGATCAATGAACTGAGAAGTGTATGGCCATACCGAGATGAAATAATGAGTAATCATTATTTATCTGAGAGTTCAGTGTCACTGGAATATCAAGAAAAGAATTAATAAATATAAGGATGACTAGTTCTATGCCTTATATTAATTCTGATATTTATGGATAAGGGACTATGCAAAATTGCATTAGGTCACTAAATGCCATATGCATTTTTATTTAATTTGGAATGCTATAATATCTTGCTAGAGAATATATATAGCCTTTGAATTAATTTATTAATTCATTTCCAACATTAAATGGACCTATAGGATCGCACACAAAGCATTGGGTTTAAAATACTTAAATTAAGTATTGGGCATTAATTTGGACTTTTAATTAAAGTCAAATTAATGTATGTAATGGGTTATAATATTACTATTGGGCTTTGGTCCATGAGAGAGAGAAATTCAGCCCACAAGGTTTAATTTCAATTAATTAATTATCTTGTGTTAATTAAGTTAATTGAGTATTAAAGCCTAAAGGAATTTAAATTAAATCAAATCACTTAAATATATAATGAAGTGGCCGAAATTCCAAGATGGAATTCAAGGAATTTCGGCACATGCAATTAAGTTATATTAAGTGATTTTATTTAATTAAATGTCTTATGTTTTATTTCAAATTTGAATTTTAAATTCAAAGGATTTTAATTCAAAATGTATTACTTATCTTTAGGAAGTGATAGAGTTTGAATTGCTTATCTTAAGGTAGGAAATTCAGATCAAAACACTTGCCTAAGAGATAATGATATAAAAGAAATAAAACCCTAGGAGAGATACAGAAGAGTTGGCGCAAAAACCTAGGGTTTTCTATGAAAATTGCGTGACCTTCATCTCTCTCTCTCTCAATTCTTTTGGCCCAATTTTTCACAAGGAGAAAGGATAGTTCCTCATTTTCTTGTGTTCTTGGGTAGTAATAGCAACCTAAGAGAAGTACAAAATCAAATTTTGTAGCTTCAAACTATAACCATTACATAATACCGAAAAAGAGAGCTAGCAATCTCGATTTTAAGCCGTCGGTGCAAGTGTGTGTGTGAGAATAGAGGGAGTGGCACAAAAGGCTGTTCCTTGGCATTGGTGATCGAGAACTAAGGTGGATAAAGGCATCTTGGTTGCTGGACATCACAAAATCAAAGAATAAAAAGGCATTATCTATTGTAAGTTTCAAAACCCTAAAATTGCATGTTTTCGTTCCTAGTTTTGGATATGTATGGTATGCATGATAAAATTTTTGTTTTTTCGCTGTGCTATCATGATTATCATACCATGTCATATTCCATCAGTGGTATCAGAGCCTAAACATGCTTATTTTAGTGCTTTAGATGCATGAAAAAATTAATTAAAAATCGTTATTTTGAAAACATGCAAATCTGAAATTTTCTGTTTTGAGTTTTTTGCATTGTTTTGGTGTAAAAACGATTTTAATTGATTAGATAGGTATTATAATTAATATGACATGTTAATATACTGTCCTAAGATGTTATTAGGGCTGGTAATAGTCGGATTTAATTATTTATACCTGATGGTACATGTTAATTATGAAACTAGGTGCTAGTTGGCATGTAAATTGCTAGTTTAACAACTAGTTTTCAAAATTAAATGTAAAAACGTTTTTGGGTTGTTTGTAAGTGATTTTTAAAGATTAAATATCAGGTCTGGACATGTTTTAAATTTGGTTTTAATTCTGGTCCATGACAATTTAATTGATTAATTTTAAAATCACTTAAAACTATGTCTAGTTTGTGTTTGTTACATGTTTAATCAACATTGTGTGTTTTGTTTTGATTAAAATGGTAAAAACACATTTAGATTAAAATGGTACAGAATATTAAATCAATGTTTATGGACTTATTTAGATTATTAAATGACTCATAAAATTGATTTAAATGTTTGTGCATTTTATGGCATTACATAAGCATTAAACAACTAGTTTTTGTTGTTTGTTTGTTTTTGCATGAATGCCGTGTACTATATATGTGTTCTTCATGATTTTATTTTTAATTCATGTTAGCACATATTATATGCATTTTTAATGTTTATGGGCTGTATGACATAAAATTAAAAATGGCAAAATTGGAAATTATGCTAGAGTTGATTTATAGCACAAATCTAACTAGTTTGTGTTTTGGGCTTTTAAGAGAACTTATTCAATAAGAGGATTTAGTCCATTGGGCTTCGGCCCAGGCCCAACACGGGGTCATCTCTTAAAGGTTCAAGTACACAATTTCCATTAATGGGCTTGGCTAAATTAAATGAAATTGGACTTTGTTTGATCCATGAATGCTATGTATATTTATTTGCTTGTTTGGTGTGATGAATGGATATGCATGGTGCATTCATGGGCCCTGGGTTTTTGTAATTAAATATGGCCTGCGAGCCATTATATTTTATTGTAAAAGTTTCATTTATTTCTTAGAATAGAATTTCTTTGAAGACTTTGTAAATCAAGACGAAGCCCACCGGAGTGGAGAAGCCCAACTCGAAGATTCTTATGTAATAGTATAGAATCTTAGTTGTAGGTTTTTGGGCCCATGTTTGTCACGCTTTACTTTATGCAATTATATATATATGCATGCTATGTATGGATGACAAAGCGTATGCCATGTAAGCCGTAATAAAATGAATCCCTAAAATAGTAAGTCACAAAGTTGCCTTCCTAATTCGAAACATGTCAAGGCATCGATCATCGGTCACGTAGACTAGGAGTCCTAGATGCGCCCGATTATCTTTGTGAGGCATGGATTATGAATGTAGGTTGGACTTATCATGGAAAGGGATGCCCGGACCTAGGCAACTAATAAATGGGTTGTGCTATAACATCTTAAGATGTTAGCCCATTTGATCCAAGAGTCATGTACGAGACATGATTGGAGTTTTCCTACCTAAGTAACTTAACTTGTTAGGTGTACAAGCTCAGCTTGACTAATAAGTTGTTGTGAAAAGTGGATCTTGGCCCACATTAAATCACTAACGCGAATTATTTAAAGGGATATTAATTCGGTTTGTGGGATCATTAATAAGACCTCATTTAATCTTGCTAAATTTTATTGTAGATTGAAAATGGCATCTTCAAACAATAATTTCTCATTGCGATCGGTCCTTGAAAAGGACAAATTGAATGGCACCAATTTCATAGACTGGTCTCGAAACTTAAGAATAGTTCTTAAACAAGAGAAGAAGTCGTATGTTTTGGATGCACCCTTGCCTGATGAACCAGGAAGGAATGCCTCTGCGGTTCAAAAGGAAACTTTTGAGACCAAGAAGAGCGACTCCAATGATGTGACCTGTCTGATGCTGGCCACTATGGTGCCTGAATTGCAAAAGCAATTTATGGACCAAGAGGCCTATGCGATCATGGTGCACCTCAAGGAGATGTTCCAAGAAAAAGCTCGTCACGAGAGATTCATGACAACAAAGGCTTTAATTTCTTGCAAGATGGCTGAGGGTACTTCTGTTAGTACCCATGTACTCAAGATGAAAGGGTATCTTGATACTCTTGAGAAGCTTGAGGTACTAGTGCCAAAGGAATTGGCCACTGACTTGATCTTAGGATCATTGCCTGCTGCTTATGATCCATTTGTGATGAATTATAACATGCATGCAATGAACAAGTCGGTCACTGAGCTTCATGGGATGCTTAAGAATGCTGAAGAGAACATTCGAAAGACCAATCCCGTACTAATGGTTCAAAAGGGAATTAAGAAGGGACCTGCTAAGGGAAAGGGAAAGGGAAAGGGAAAACCCAAGTCAGTTGGGAGTGCACCTCAGGCCCAATCCAAGCCCAAGGCGTCAAAACTCAAAGAGAGTGAGAGCACTTGCTTCCATTGCAACAAGATAGGGCATTGGAGGAAGAATTGCGCTCTCTTTAAGGAAGAACAAAAGAAGAATGGAGCCAAGGCATTCAGTTCTGGTATTTTTGTTGTTGAAGTTAACCTTTCTATTTCTACCACTTGGGTATTGGATACCGGTTGTGGTTCTCACATTTGTTCAAATGTGCAGGGGTTAAGAAATAGGCGGTTACTTGGGAAGAATGAAGTGGACCTCCGTGTGGGGAATGGAGCACGAGTTGCTGCCATGGAGATAGGCGACTATCACCTCACTTTACCTTCCGGACTTTGTATTGTTTTGAATAATTGTTATTATGTGCCTGCTATGAGCAGAAACATTATTTCAGTTTCATGTTTGGATAATGATGAATTTGATTTTGTTATTAAAAATGGCAATGCTCATATTCGTCGCCAAGGCATTTCTTATGGCAATGCCATGTTGCAAAATGGCCTTTATATCCTTGATTTACAAAACAAAGAGTCCATATATAATATTAATACAAAGAGGGTTAAATCAAACGAATTGAACCCTACTTACTTCTGGCATTGTCGCTTAGGACATGTAAACGAAAAATGCATTTCAAGACTCCACAAAACTGGAGTGCTTGGGTCATTCGACTTAGAGTCTTATGATACATGCGAGCCATGTTTGCATGGAAAAATGACAAAGAGTCCTTTTAATAAAAAAGGCGAGAGGACTAATGGCTTATTGGAACTAATACATACCGATGTATGTGGACCTTTAAGTACACATGCTAGAGGTGGTTTTAGCTACTTCGTGACATTCACAGATGACTTCAGTAGATATGGCTATGTCTATCTAATGAAGTACAAGTCTGAAACTTTTGAGAAATTCAAAGAGTTTAAGAATGAAGTAGAAAATCAACTTGGCAAAAGTATAAAAGCCATTCGATCAGATCGAGGTGGCGAATACTTAAGCCAAGAGTTTGACAGTCATCTAAAGGAGTGTGGTATTATTTCACAGCTCACTCCTCCTGGAACACCTCAATGGAATGGTGTGTCTGAAAGGAGAAATCGAACTCTGTTTGACATGGTTCGATCTATGATGAGTCAAGCTAATCTTCCTATCTCTTTTTGGGGTTATGCATTAGAAACTGCTGCGTTTCTATTGAACCGTACTCCAACTAAAGCAGTTGAGAAGACACCATACGAGGTATGGACTGGGAAAGAACCCAATATGTCTTTTCTCAGGATTTGGGGCTGTGAAGCACATGTTAAGAAATTAACATCTGACAAACTAGAGTCCAAATCCAGTGCCTGCTTGTTTGTGGGTTATCCTAAAGAAACAAAGGGATACTACTTTTACTCACAAGCCGAGAACAAAGTATTTGTTGCTCGCAAGGCTGTTTTCTTAGAAAAGGAGTTCCTCCTCAAGAAAGACAGTGGGAGTAAAGTAAAACTTGGAGAAATTCAAGCACCACAAACTCCTATAGAGGATGGTTTGGAAATGGGATCAAGTTCACAACCAGTTGTGGAACAAGAACCCATTACACAAGAACCTAGAAGGTCCGGTAGGGTACGTCAGGAGATTGAGAGATATGGATTTCTAATCACTGACAGTGACACTATTGAGTTAGTAGATCGTGAGGATCCTACTACCTACCGAGAAGCTATTGAGAGCCCAGACTCGAAAAATTAGCTTGAAGCCATGAAATCCGAGATGCAATCAATGTACGATAACCAGGTTTGGACCTTGGTTGATCCACCGGAAGGTGCTAAGGTAATTGAGTGCAAGTGGCTATTCAAACTCAAAGCTGATAAGACCTACAAAGGTAGACTAGTAGCAAAAGGTTTTCGACAAACTCATGGTGTAGACTATGACGAGACCTTTTTGCCTGTAGTCATGCTCAAGTCCATTAGGATCTTGCTTGCCATAGCTGCATATCATGATTATGAGATATGGCAAATGGATGTCAAAACTGCTTTAACGGAAATTTACTTGAGGATATGTATATGACACAGCCTGAAGGTTTTGTCAATCCCAAGCATCCTAAGAAGGTTTGCAAGCTTCAAAAATCCATTTATGGATTAAAGCAAGCATCCCGAAGTTGGAATCTTCATTTTGATGAGGCAGTCAAAGAATTTGACTTCATCAAGAACGAAGATGAGCCTTGTGTGTACAAGAAGGTTAGTGGGAGCATAGTAGTATTTTTGGTCCTATATGTGGACGACATCCTTCTTATTGGGAATGACATTCCAACATTACAAAAGGTTAAGCAATGGTTGGGAAAATGTTTCTCAATGAAAGACTTAGGTGAAGCCGAGACAATACTTGGTATTCGAATCTATAGAGATAGATCGAATCGGCTCTTGGGACTAAGTCAAGAAAAGTACATAGACAAAGTACTAAAGCATTTTAGTATGGGAGACTCAAAGAAAGGGTACATACCTTTGGCTTTGGGAGTTCCTTTGACTAAAGAACAGTGCCCTAAAACCAAAGAGGAAAGGGACAACATGAGTAGAATCCCATATGCATCTACTATTGGATCTATCATGTACGCTATGTTATGTACTAGGTTGGATGTTGCTCATGCACTGAGTATAACTAGTAGGTTTCAGCAAGACCCTGGTGAGAAGCATTGGTCTGCTGTAAAAGGGATTCTGAAGTACCTGCGAAGGACTAAGGATCACTTCTTGGTGTATGGTGGTCAAGAAGAGCTCGTCATACAAGGTTATGCCGATGCTGCTTTTCAGACCAGCACTCAGGATTCTAGATCGCAATCTGGGTTTGTTTTTGTTTTGAACGGTGGTGCTGTCAGCTGGAGAAGCTCAAAGCAAGAAACCGTTGCCGACTCAACTACAAAATCTGAGTATATTGCAGCAAGTGAGGCTGCAAAAGAGGCTGTTTGGATTAAAAATTTCATTACTGGATTAGGAGTGGTCCCAAGCATCCTAGATCCTTTAGAAATTTTCTGTGACAATAACGGGGCCATTGCACAGGCCAAGGAGCCCCGGTCACACCAGAAATCCAAACACATACTCAGGAGGTACCACTTGATCAGAGAAATCATTGATTATGGGGACATCAAGGTTAGCAAGATATCAAGTGAAGACAATGTAGCAGATCCTTTGACGAAACAGTTACGTCCAAATCTGCACGAAGCTCATTTGAGAGCGTTCGGTCTTAGGGCTATGCCTGATTGGGACTAGTGCTAGTGGGAGATTGTTAGTGTAAGCCCTAGCCCTAATGCATTGTAACGAAACACTTGAAATTAATAAAATGAGGCATTAGTTTTATCTTTTGTATTCCTGTGCATATCAATTGATAAAACTATCCAAGAATGTCGTTTCGGTTTAAGTTATCATGTGTGAGGCACATGGATTGTAAGACCTTGAAACAAATGGGACTTCATTCTAAATATCCCTAGTCAGTCATTGTTATGGGAATAACAAATGAATTAAGACTAGTATGCTCTCTCTGATATTATGAGTTCTGTCTTACGGATCATTAGGACAAGAGTGTCAATCAGAGATCATAGATACATGTTAAAGAACATGGTATCTGGATTCGATCCGCTCATGAGAACACTACATGGTACAAGTCATAAGTGTTTCTCATATGCAAGTTTTGTATCGGAGTTCTTAGACCTGAAATCTCTATGAAACTCTTTATGAATTACTGTGTACTTTGACATACACCTAACGTGCTCGTAACAGAGTGACAAGTACGGGTATGATTGGGTATGCATTGATTCATGTTAGAGAGCATGAGAGAAGTGAAGGGATTACCCCTCTCAATAAGAGAGAAAATATCATCGGCCACTTGATCAGTGAACTGAGAAGTGTATGGCCATACCGAGATGAAATAATGAGTAATCATTATTTATCTGAGAGTTCAGTGTCACTGGAATATCAAGAAAGGAATTAATAAATATAAGGATGACTAGTTTCATGCCTTATATTAATTCTGATATTTATAGGTAAGGGACTATGCAAAATTGCATTAGGTCACTAAATGCCATATACATTTTCATTTAATTTGGAATGCTATAATATCTTGCTAGAGAATATATATAGCCTTTGAATTAATTTATTAATTCATTGCCAACATTAAATGGACCTATAGGATCGCACACAAAGCATTGGGCTTAAAATACTTAAATTAAGTATTGGGCATTAATTTGGGCTTTTAATTAAAGTCAAATTAATGTATGTAATGGGTTATAATATTACTATTGGGCTTTGGTCCATGAGAGAGAGAAATTCAGCCCACAAGGTTTAATTTCAATTAATTAATTATCTTGTGTTAATTAAGTTAATTGAGTATTAAAGCCTAAAGGAATTTAAATTAAATCAAATCACTTAAATATATAATGAAGTGGCCGAAATTCCAAGATGGAATTCAAGGAATTTCGGCACATGCAATTAAGTTATATTAAGTGATTTTATTTAATTAAATGTCTTATGTTTTATTTCAAATTTGAATTTTAAATTCAAAGGATTTTAATTCAAAATGTATTACTTATCTTTAGGAAGTGATAGAGTTTGAATTGCTTATCTTAAGGTAGGAAATTCAGATCAAAACACTTGCCTAAGAGATAATGATATAAAAGAAATAAAACCCTAGGAGAGATACAGAAGAGTTGGCGCAAAAACCTAGGGTTTTCTATGAAAATTGCGTGACCTTCATCTCTCTCTCTCTCAATTCTTTTGGCCCAATTTTTCACAAGGAGAAAGGATAGTTCCTCATTCTCTTGTGTTCTTGGGTAGTAATAGCAACCTAAGAGAAGTACAAAATCAAATTTTGTAGCTTCAAACTATAACCATTACACAATACCGAAAAAGAGAGCTAGCAATCTCGATTTTAAGCCGTCGGTGCAAGTGTGTGTGTGAGAATAGAGGGAGTGGCGCAAAAGGCTGTTCCTTGGCATTGGTGATCGAGAACTAAGGTGGATAAAGGCATCTTGGTTGCTAGATATCACAAAATCAAAGAATAAAAGGCATCATCTATTGTAAGGTTCAAAACCCTAAAATTGCATGTTTTCGTTCCTAGTTTTGGATATGTATGGTATGCATGATAAAATTTTTGTTTTTCCGCTGTGCTATCATGATTATCATACCATGTCATATTCCTTCAGATGTGGCCATTATGAGCTATTGATCATGTCATTCAGAATTGCAAATGCACCAGCTGCTCTTATTGATGTTATTTTGTTGTGTTTTAAGACACCGAAAGAATATGATAAGTATTTGAGATTTGTTCTGTCAATATTGAAGAAAAAGTGATCGTTTGTTAAGATTAGTTCATGTGATTTCTAGCTGAATGAGAAGTTCCTGGATTTAGCCGGGTATCACCAGAGAGGTAATGCATTGGCTAATGTACTCAGCCTTAGAAAGAATATCTGGTAATATAATGTTTTCAAGCGAATGTGTTTATATGATGAATAAATGCAAACAGTTAATGATAGTATTTGCAGCTCTTCGAGCTGTAAGTGTTAATAAAGTTTGGCTCCGAAATGAACATGGTCAGCTGAAATGTAAATATGGAGGAGTAATCCGGTTCCTTCGAGATCGCTTTGATGTATATGATATCAAAGTGGAATTAAGATAGAGTGGCCATGGATTTTGCCATTTTCCTATATGTGTTTCAAAAAAAAAGTGTTGCTAGGTGTGAGATTTTTGATAATCTCCGCTTTATCATAGTCTTTTGCTCCAGATTGATAATCAGTCGAAGTGGATAATTCAAATATTAAAATAATTGTTTCAATAAAGTTTATGTAAATTTGGTAATGATTGTGAAAAGTATTTGTTTTTAGTAGAGTTTACTTATGATGATAGCTATCAATCCAGCCAAAGATAGTTTATTTGGGGTATTATCTGAAAGGAAATGTCGAGGTAGGGTTGTGCAAATGGTCGGTTCGGTTTGGTTTTGGACTAGACCGAAAGCCGAACTTTCTAAATTAAAAAAACCAAACCAAAAATCGAATTTTTAGAACCAAAAATCGAATAAACCGAATTAATTTTGATCGGTTCGGTTCTGGATTAATATGGGCTTATTTTTTATTAGACTTTTAATCTATATGGAACCATAAATTAAATTAATTTATATTCAACAAAATAAATTCATTTAAAATAATTAAAATTAAAATAATATACATAAATTTATTATATTATGTCTATAATACATACTAATCAAAATTATATTAAAAAAATATACTACTAAAATAATATTTTAAAAAATACATTAAAAATTCTCAATAAAAAAATTATACATATTTGAAATAGTTTTTCTTTACTTTATTCTCCAATAATAATAATAATAATAATAATAATAATAATAATAATAATAATAATAATAATAATAATAATAATAATAATAATAATAATAATAATTAAAGGGATCATGCCCCAAATTCTATGTAAGATAAATTTCATCATTCTGCTTCCATGTCTATCAAAGGCACATTTGGCTTCTCAAAATCCATCTTTGTAACTTTTAGTCTCATAATTTTCAATTTTAATTTTCTTCAAATTTATTAAATTAAGAGAATGAGTTGATTAAGTTTTGTTATTTAACCACTCCAGATATTTATATGACACTACTCTCATTTTGTAAATTGAAATTTAATCAAATTATTTAACATTTTTCAAATTAAGTCAAAATATGACAAATATAATGCATAAACTATATATAGCCATAGCCACATCGTCCATTGTAATACAGTAAGTGCGGTTGTGGAGGTTTCGTGTGAGGTTGTTGAAGGATCTGAAATATCTATCGAATGATGACGTGAGTAATGCGAAGACCATTATATAAATTGTTCTGGGCCTTAGTGGTTGACTGAATCAATGATTAATTATTTTTGGTTCGAATGCGATAAAAAGCTGCTGATTTTAAAAATTCATAATTTTATTTTTTTTCTCTAATAGAATTCTTGAAAGACTGCCCGACATAATTCTTACTAGAGTTCACAAAAATAAAATCTGTCAAATTCATCATAAAATATAAATTATATCATTTTTCACATGTGAGAATTAAGTTTCACAATTTTCCAAGGTATGCAATTAGCAATCAGATTGGATTGATATAATATAATTTTTATTTTTCTAAATTATCAGCAAGATTGATTCAATGTTTATCTTACAATTACATCGATTCTTGGAATGATATGGTATAGTTTGAAAACACCTTAAATTCGAATCCGTAAATCGAATTTTTTCAATTAAATTTTATTTTACGTCATATCTTTTTATAAATTATAATTTAATATCATATTATTAAATTATTTTTGAGTTTTTATTTAAAAATTATATTTAATTAAAAAAATAACTAATTATTTAAATTTTGAATAACTAAAATAAGTTTTTCTCTTTTCTATATATATTGCTCATTGATGGAGTTGTATTTCAAGTTTTAATTTACGCTTTTATTTTCAGGCAGTAGTTGTTACTAACTTCAGTCTATTACTTGGGCTGACTCAACACTTATTTCTTTGTGTATATATGCGTTTATTTGTGTAAAAAATTGAGAAAACAAAAAAAATTAAAGTAAAAAAAATTAGTGAATTAGTTTTGCGTAGAGTAAAAACAAAGTTAAAACAAAACTTTTAAATTGAAAAAAAAATTGAGAAAACAAAAAAAAAATTAAATTAACATAAATAAGAAAGCTGCAAAATTTATACTTTTCTCGAAATTGAACCTTTGACCTCAAGATTTTCATTAGGTTTTCACACCACCAAGCCAAGCTGTACTCTCTTTAGTCTTATCATTATAAAATATATATAAAAAAAACTTCGGTTGGTTTGGTTCCTTCAATTTTTTAATTTTAAAAATTGAACCGAATAAATCGATCTTTTATTTCGGTTCAGAATCAAATAAATCAAAAATCAAAATAACCAAACCAAATATACCAAAATTTATTTAGTTCGGTTCTCAGTTCTGATTCGATTTTGCACACCTCTATGTATAGGTCCTTCATGTTGGACATAGTTGAGTGTAAAGAAGTCAATAGAGTTTGATTTGATTTGTGCCACAAAAAAGATCTGTATATAGATTGATATGACTTCTTAAGTAAAATTGGTAAAGATTTTCGACTTAGAGATCAATCAGCTAAAAAACGAGCAGGTTCCATAAGTAAACATGTTTTGAAACCATCAAATGTGAAAGAATATGTGATAAGACAATGATATCGCATCCTCTACTCTTTGCTATAAGTAAATTTCAAGGACGAAATTTTTTTTAGTAGGGAAGAAATGTAATGACTTCAACATCGGGTTAGCCGTGAACAGTATTTTTTCGACAGTGAATAGTATTTCTCGAATTGAAAATTTCACCCGAAAGTAAAAAATATTTTATTAGACCATCAAAAATTATGGGCATGGTGAGTTCGGAGTTGAAATTTGAAGTGAAATAAATGTCAAATGGACCTCCAAAATTCAAAAATACGAAAAAAGTTAGCGAGTCAATTTCTATTATAGAGAAACTGACTCAGTTTTGTATAAATATTTAAAAATAGCAAACGAACTCTGAAAATTACCAAAAATTTCAGTTATGCCTAAAATAATATGTAGATTATTTTAGCTGCAAAAACTAAATTTTCTGTAATACCAGTATTTTTGGATCGGACCGATTTAATCGAACCGGATAAAAAATAAACTCCAATTGAGCTAAAAATTTACATGCAACCTATTTTTGTTGTGATAAGAATTATGGAATCATTTTTGAAGTGATTTAAAGTTGAAAAGTAAAAGGAATTAATTAAAATCATTATTAGGTAATTAATGGGCTTTGATTTAATTAAATCAAGCCCAAACTCAAGCCCACTTAAGAGCACCATAAAAGGGAGAGATGAACAGTGGACAATGTGAGAGATTCCAAAAATTTCCAGTAGCTTCTTCTTCTTATGGCCAAACTAAATTTCTTCTTCTTTCTCTTAAAATTCTTCATATTTTCTTCATTCTTTTCTCCTAATCCAAATATAAGAAAGGTTCTCCAGCCTTTCTAGTTGTTGGATCTAATCTCAAACTAGACATTGAAGGGAAAAAAAGCCAAGAAAAATAAGGATTAAAGGGAGTTAATTTTAGGTAAGTGAATTCTTGATTTTTAATTTGGTTTTAAAGCACCTATAGCTAGATTTAGGTATCTAGAGTATATTTTTGAGGTTGATTTGAGCTGAAAATATGTTTATGTTGATGATTTTTGAGGTGGAAAATTTGGCCATGGAAGGGAATCTTGAAGAAAAATAATTTTCATGGGTTCCAGGCTTGAAAAATGAAGTTTGTGTAAGGCTAAGTGCAATAAGAAGGTTAGTTACTACTAAATCTGAGTATTTTCTATTTAATTTCATGATTTTCCTTAGGATTTATTAAGAAAAAATTTAGTGTAATTGATTAACTTTGAAATTGAATGTATAATAGTGTAATTGGACCTTAGTTAAGTATAATAGGGTGTTTAACTTGAATTTTAAAAAAAAATTTGTAAGGAATATTTTTTAGGGTGGCTGAAATTCATTGTGAAGAAAAAAAAATTGTATATTTATTGAACATATAATTAAGGAAAAATTAAAAAAAAAGTATGTATAATGAAATTACTCTTAATATAATGCAATTGGATCTTAATTAAGCTTAAATGTAAGCTTAATTAAATTGAAATAAATTTTTACGAAAAAATTCTTTATTGGCCGAATTTCATTCTTAAAGAGAAAGAATGTGTACGTTAAGTATTTTGATAAAATTAAGTAATAGAATAATGTAAAATATGAAATATAATATCCATAAATTTTTAGAAAATTTATGAAATTTATTCAAGAATTTTTAAGTTAAGTATAAGTGTATGTATATAATGTATATGATGAATTATGGTGAAATAATTCATAAAATGAGTAAAAATGATAAAAATTGAAGAATAACTTTCACATAATTTTTTTTATAGAATTTATGTGATTTATGAGAATATTTTTGAAAAAAAATATTGAACATGCTTAATTAAAAATATTAAATTATTGAGAAATAATTAAATAAATAAGTAAAACTTGGTAAATTAATGTAGATTAATTGACATTTCGTATAAAGAAAATGAAGAAGTCAAATGATGGATTTTTGGAAAATAAAAAGTACAGTGAGTAAAATGAATGTATTGAATTATTATAAAATAATTCATAATTCGAATAAAAAGGTGAATTATTATAAATAATTCACAATACATATAAAAGTATTTTGAATTTCGAACAATAGTAAATTCAAACAAAAAAAAATAAGAAATTAATTAAAAGTCAAAAAAAAAATAAAATGAATGTAAAAATAAATTATTAAATTACAAAGAAATAATTCAATAAGTGTTAAGGAAGAAAAAGCGTGAATTATCCTACTATATTTCACAAAGTATGAACAAGTATTAAGAAAATAATTAGTTTAAGAAATGAATAAAAAAGACTCTGAAATGATAATGTGAATAGTAACTATAGTGAATTGTGATGACATAATTCACAGACTGTATAAAAGATATTGAAAAAGAAGTTAAATGACAAAAAGTACGGTTTCGCAAAAGTATTTGCAAAAGTTAAAAGTTTGTAAAGTGTTAATTCAGAGTGAATTATTGTAGAATAATTCACAAAAAATGACAGAAAAGAGAAAGTAATAGAAAAGAGAAAGTGACTGAATAGTCAAAAGCACTAAAAAGAGTGCGATTGACATAAATATACGGTTTTAAGAAAAAAAAGAAATTAAAAATTGTTGATGGTCTAAAAAATATACTGAAAATAAATGATTGGTTGTGCCCTTAGCAATAGTCAGGTAGTAATATTCTTGTACATGATATAAATGGCTAGACATAGGGATACCATATACCGCGGTGCAAATCATGGTGACTTGTTTTGCTATGGATTGGATCTCTGATCTCCATATTATTTGTATTTGTATCTGTATGTGCTCTATAAGTCAATCTGTCTGATGTGGTCCTGTGGGGTTCACGCCCGTATATCCTATTTGAGAGTCCTGTCATATTACACTAGGGGCATATTGAAAAGGATAAATCAGAATTTGTAAAAGTAAATTGAATGTAAATGTTTTAAATGAAAAAGAATTTACCTGAAGGAAATAAAAAGTTTTAGGGCAAAAATGTAAATTTTCCAAAAACTGTGGTTAATAAGCAAAAATGAAAAGAAAATATTTTGTGAAGATAAAATGGTAAATTGATAATTAAAAATCTTTAAAAAATAATTTTTTGTAAAGAAAAAGGATTAAAATGAAATTTTACATGAAAAAGTCAAATAAGGACCAATTGATATTTTGTGCACCAATTATTGCTTTAAAAATGAAAAATTTTAAAAATAGTACTAATTTTGTATTTTAAGTGCAAAAAAATACAATATCGTAATTAGTCGAGAGTTAATAATTAAAGATTTAATTCTGTAAGTTAAAGTTAACTAAAAAGTAAAAATGAGCAAATGAATGACAAATTTTGCAGTTAAAATGAAAAGTAGCAAGTCTACAATAAGTGAGTAAAAATAGCCTTTTTTGTAGAAAAAGGAAGAAAGCAAAGATTTATTTGCAAAGTGTACCAAAATAATTATTTCACTTTGCATTAAATGTTCAAAATCTTTGATATTAATAAATTAATAAATAGTTGAAAAAGTTAAAGTGAAATAAAAGAATATATAGCAAAACAGTAGCTACAGTATTAAAGAGTAAGTTTTGTAATTAATGAAGAAATTAAGTATTTAATAAAAAATATTCCATTACAGTGGCAATTAATTATATAAATCGTCCACCGAATTAAAATTTGTACTGAATTGATTAAATAAAAAATTTTGCTTGAAAAGTCAAGCCATACATAAAATAAGTAAAAATAAAAGTATGAAAAGAAATGTCAATTTTGCAAATAAACTGCAAAAAGAGAATATTCTGAATTAAGTTGAAAAGTTTAAAATCAAAGCAAAAAGTTTACCAAATTGTGGGTAATAAATTGAAAGTTCTGTCAAAAGATTAAAAAGTTTCATTTGATAAAACAAGCAAAAATTTGCATAATTTATGTAATTATGCTTATTTGAAAATTCTAGGATTGGTAGCCACCATTGAGCATATTTAGTGCTCAACACATAGTTTTTACTGCGTGCAGGTTCTGAAGAGGAGCGAAAGCATAGTACACAGTGGAGTGAAGTTTGAAGAAAAGAATTATTTGTACTTTTAGGTATTTTGGCATGTATATACTCAACTAATAGTAGTAAGATTTGACTGTATTTGATCACATTTATTTTTGTGATAGTAATTATTGTCATGTCAGTAAATGAATATGATTAGTATAAAAATGATAAAATGATATGTATATGTTATCTGTGATAGTCTATTGTGCCTCTTGGAGGCTGTGTTATTGTTTGCATTTTTAGGAGGTCAGTAAGTAGGTAGCCGTTGTGCTGCCAAAATTTTGATAAATGCATGATTTGAATTTAAATAAGCTTGGTAATCGATGTTGGAAAAAAAATTTTCGACCTACCGTTTAGTTCATTTCAGAACGAACTATTATGTTAAGGATGTTACATTTAGCGGTATCAGAGCCAGAGGTCGGACCATGTGCCAGTGTGATACTGGGCTTCCGAGCTGGCATGGATGTTGGGCCTATTTAGGTGGGGTGGATTGTAATATCCCACATCGGTTGAAAAGAAAAATGAAGTAATCCTTATAAGGCTATGGATACCTCTCCCTTGTAGATGCATTTTAAAATCGTGAGGGTCTCGGCCCAAAGCGGACAATATCTGCAAGTGACTATCTGGGGACGTTACATTCCTTCTAGTGTTTATTTTGGCATGTACAATTGCATTTCTCCACTTACTTTCCTTATGTTTACCCATCCTGACTAACTCTAATTCACATCATCCTTCTATAAACACATCACATCTTGCCTACTTTAGTGCACTCATTTAATAACCTGTCAGTTCATTTTCAATTGGGGGCGTATGCATAAATTTCTTTGCTATCATGAATGGTCAAATAATGTTGATGTTATACATGTAATGTTATGCAAATGCACATCTCATGTAATGGCAATGCATATTGCCCATCCCCATGTAAATAATGTTTAAAGTACTTCCCTTAATATCAAGGTTACTTGGCAGATAAACAGAGTGTCACAACCTCCATCTTAACTAGATTCTATTGTTGTATGCCCAAAAATGTCTAAATCGATGCTTTGATACCACTAAATGTAACACTCTATACCCAGTAAGTTAAAAGATTCGGATATCGGATCTCACACCTAAGTTTAGTTTCCTTTAAGAGGCCTAACTATAAAATTTACTACTTAGAACCTTGTTATTTTCACAGTTATTGTTCATTTCTTAAAAATTTTGACAGAATTTTCCCTAATTATAGATAACCTCTTGTTAAAAATATTTTATCAAAAACACTTCGAAGATCATACAACTATTTTCACAACTTCAATCAAACTCCAACACAAGTTTTTCAATCCTTCTCAATAAGTCATTCAGTCTAAAAATCTCACCTATCAAATTAATATTATACCAATATTTCCATTCTCAACTATATGTAAACCATTTCATCATACAGTTGTCACCATTACAATTTTAACATCAATGAGGCATTAATAATGTTACAACAAAAATTTAATCGTGTACATGCCAAAATTTAACTACAATAATATAATCATATTTAGTTGCTGCATCCCGTTCCAAGTTTTTGATATGGCTCACTATAGCCAATCCTATAATGTCCCCGGATCGGCCGCTAGCACAGTATTATCCACTTTGCCATCTTGAAAGATGCCTATCTACTTTTGGGTACAAGTCCATCCCAGGTTGCTCACGGTTTTGTCCTTGGGCCTAAGCCCAAAGCGCACTATGCTAGGGGAAGGGAGTCATATGCTTATAAGGCAATGTTTCTCGCCTTCCACAACTGATGTGGGATTGGGACATAATAGACACATCGGTTGTGGAAGGCGAGGAACATTGCCTTATAAGCGTGCGACTTCCTTCCCCCAGCATAACGTGCATTAGGCTTAGGCCCAAGGACAAAATCGTGAGCAACCTGGGATGGACCTATACCCAAAAGCGGATAGGCATCTTTCAAGGTGGCAAAGCACACAATACTGTACTAGCGACCGATCCGGGGACGTTACAAATCCCGACCTTTCCTGCTTATGAGTTAGACTTCTTGGTTCTCAACCTATGTGTGAAAAATAGGTATGTTTGAAATAAATATAAGTATAAATGTATTTATGAAATATAAAAAGCACGAATGAAATCTTGCAAAAAATAATGGGTTATTTATGAAAACAAAATAAAAAAAGGCAGTATTTCATGTAATTTCCTCTTAAATAAACTTATCATAAGTGTGTTAACTCATCATTACCATGAAACCAAAAGTCTATATCACTTCCAAAGACTATGAGTTTTGGAAAAAAGAATATTGCTTGAAAAAAATTATAAACCCTGTCTAAATCTCAAGTGACAAGAAATTCTACTTATTTTGAAGAAAATCAAAAATTAAAATCCCAAAATCCCTTACTTTTCTTCTTCAAATCTTTTTTCCCAAAAAACTATTAAAATCCCTAGAAAAAATCCATCTCTCCAAAGCAAGAATCCCATGTATTAATAAATAAAAGATGGATATGTCACACCAACTCTCTACCAACAGGACAACGGTAGTAGCAACGACCAATGCCATTAGCACACTAGCACTTCCAACGGTGTTAGAACGACCAGCGTGTCAGCATAGTATGACACGTGGCATGCTGACATGGCAAGTCCAGATGATGACATGTGGACTTTTCGACGACTTCCTCGCCAGAATTCGGTTAAAGTGATTTTATTGTATAAATTTGCAAAGTTCAGTGATTTTTATGAATTTTTTTTATGATTATTACGTAATTTGGTCACAAGTTTAGTGACAATGAGTGAATCTAACCTACTAATGTAGATGAATGAGAGCGCATTAATGGCAGAAAATGGTGGTTGGCAACTGGTAGAGCATATGGACATCTATTTATTTTAGTAGAATTTTTCGATGGAATAATGGTGACTAAAATTTTTTCTTTCCTTTATAAACAAATCCTCTCTATACTTTTAAGAGATTGCCAGAAATCTTTGAAAGCCGCGAGTATTAATTTTGCTTAGATTATGATAGGAATAAAAGGAAAAGTAAGAATGGAAAAATGAATAACAGAAACTCAAGTTATGAAATATTGCTATATTCAATACTAAAGTTTTGCATCTAACACGAAAGGGGTGGACTATTGCCATATAGACAATTAAATACAATGTTAAAGCTAATAATTGTTTTGTTGTGTGTTTTGAAGGCAAAATCATACCTTTTTGATTTAAATTGGCACAAGTTCAAATCTTGGTAACACTATTTTTTTATATATTGAAGTTTATTAAATTTTAAGATTAATTAAAAAATCAAATTTAAATTATAAGCTAGTTTTAATTTCATGTCAATAAAAAAATTATAATATCAATTCAAATTTTTAATTTTTTTTAATTTAAGGGTTCTATCTTTTTTCAATGGATTATTTTCACATACAGTTTTTCAACTATTGCCTCTACAACTGTGTTGTCATTTAACTTTGTATCTTAAACTCCATGAAACTAAAATATTTTATCTGAAAAGTCCATTTAACTAGTTTCCGTAGGGTATACATGTATACATATAGAGTATACATATGTATAATTGGACATATATATATATATATATATATATATCTTATGAAATTCATTTGAAATCACATTTTTCTATTAAAATAAATATTAAAAAACATAATGCTCACCTTAATTTGAAGCTCTTTTTCTAAAAATGTCATTTACTATATCTAAATTGATGTGCAAGTTAGACCCTGAGTGCAGTCTTTAGAATTCCATGAGTAGAGAAGTAAGCTTTCTATCGTGCTCGCGACCCACTGTCGTGCTTGTGATAGGATAAGGCTAGATTCACCAAAAAACTTCTTAAATGAAGCCAATGTGATATTTAAGTGTTCCAAAGATTACCAGATATTTAAGTGTTCCAAAGATTACCAAAACCCTTAGGGACACTTTTGAGACTAATAAGGCCACATTAAGCATGGGGTTAAGAGAATAGTTGAATATATAATACTTTGAGCATATAGCTATGCAATGTGATGGATATGATTAATGATGTACTTAGTGTTACATGTACATGAAGTGGTAATCATATTTAAAGTGTATGTTAAGTAAAGTTAGTTATGTATTATATAAAGATTTTGTTTATATGCTTTATTATGCATAAATCTTATGATTCTAAATGTATTGAAAGTTATATTCTTGAGTGTTTAAAGCCTTATTGTGCCTGAATTTCATATAATAGTGGATAGATAGGCATGCCTATAAGGGATAGTGATTGCAGCTGCTAGTGTTGATACCTGTAGGTGTCTAGTATTGATACCTTTGGTATTTAGTGTTCCAAAACGTTTATCTCTAGTGTTTGATATTGTTTATCAGTATCTAGTGTTTGACTAGTTATCCACTCTTCATGGAAATTCAGGCTATGAAAGTGATTTGACTTGGCATGAAAGTGATTTGATTTGACTTGTATACTAGTGAATGATAAAAGTATAAATGTATTAAGTGTTCTATGGTAGTAATGTATTAGCATACCCCATGGAATATTGAAGTGATACTAAATAGAATATATGTTATTACTGTATGTTTATACATATTGTGATATGACGAAATGTACTAGTTTTTTTTTTGCTATTATGTAATGTTCCTAGGTAAGTTGCATTGTGTTACTCCCCATTGAGCCATTGCTCAACAAGGGTGTTTTCCCTATAGGTTCACAGGTGTAAATAAAAAGTGTCAATCTCGAGTCAACATCTGCAGGCCACTAGAAGGGTAATGAGTGGACTCTAACTTTAGTGTAGGGTTATTTTATGTAAATGTTCAATATAAAGGATTTGGACTATATGTAATGAACTACTTTGCAAATATACTTTAAGCACATTAAATTTATAGGTAAATATACATGTATATGTGCAAGCACATCACTTAAGTAATTTTTAAATAAAAAGATAATAAGAGCAAGTGTTACAGTATACATATGTATACCCCTATTTATATCTTATGAAATTCACTTGAAATTACTTTTATTATTATAATAAATATTTAAAAATATAGTGTTATTTTTCATCTGACACTCATTGAGGGTGTACAAGTGCATATATATATATATGTATGCCCCTATGTGAATTTCTCCTTGAAATTGCTTTTTTTTTTATTAAATATTGTATGGTTTCGTTTTGTATGGTTTTGTTCTTTGTTTGAAAACAACCAATGAACAACAATATTACAATCTTTTAAATCAAAAATTAAAGAATTTAATTTATTTAATGTAATACCCTAAATCTGATTCAATGATCAAGCCAGATAAGGATGCTATAAACTAATCTAGGTTCCATAAATATAAGAATAATAAAATTGCTTCTAAAATCAATAATACTCTAAATTTCTGCTATATATTTTTACAAAAGTTCGGTAGAGTCTTCCCATAATTTTTGTCTATCCTCTTGAAAATAAAAAAAATTTTACACTTCTAAAATCACAAAACTATTTTCACAAGTCCAAACAAACTCTAACACAAATTTCATCCTCCGTTGTATATCAAACTAAACATTTTGAAGCAACTTGCATATGTATTTGCATTCAATACTTAATTCCACTACATAAATACATAAACCCTAGTGTCATACCTGTCTGTATCATAGTATACTCATTTCTAAATTAATTATATATAATACATAAATCTTCTACATAAACAACATTAAAACATTATTAACCAACAACTTACTACAATTATTTGATAAAAATCTCATTTTACAATAATCCTCTAAAATTGTTTATTAAGTGTACATGCCAAACCAAGATAGAAATTCTAAATCACATAACAGAGGAGTCTTATTGAGTCTTCATGCCCAAACTTCGCTATGATTCTAGACATCAACATATTTATCGAACTATTCTTTTAGCTTCAAGAGTAATCTTATTTTACTTTGCGTAGAAATAAACATGCACTAAGATAAAAGTTTAGTGGTGTCTACCAAATTCACTTTCCGTTGATAAAATTCAAAATATACACATAAAATTCAAACATATATACACATATAAAAAATCATAAATTCACATAAAGATTGTTAATTCCTATCTCATAATCCATATACACAACCTATAATAAAGTTTCAAATGTTATACTCAATTTCTTCATATAGCATGTATAGTTATCCAATTTCTTTTATTTCATTTTAAACAACTTAAATTGATCATGTTTTTCATAGTCAATAGTCTATTTATTATGTAAGGTTAATTACAAATTTAGGCTTAGATTATAGAGTGTTTTTCAATTTCAAACTTGTCATTTAAAACCTTACAATGTCAGTCCCAAACTTAGGTTTCTCTTTCAATTAAAAAACTCTGTCAAATAATTCGTTAAAAGCTAACGGAACCTGTTAACTCAGCTAAATAAGTAGATCCCACATGCCAATAAGGCTGTCACATCACTCTCTTCTTCTTCTTGCCCATTTCTTTTTTGTGGTGGTTAGATCACTCTCTTCTCTCTCCCCCAAACCAACACTTCAAGACATAAAAAATTGAACCATAAACACCAAGTGCTGCTTTACTTTTAATCAATTATGTTTCAACTTACACAATTCATATCAACCATAAGCAATTCCACATAAGTATTAGAGAATTCCTCAAACCTTTAGAAGCTGAAACACCGAATTCTTCAAGTCCATCTTTCACTCTGTTTTCTATTATTTTCTCCTTCTTTATTGCTTTTTTCTTCCAACAAACAATCAATTTATAAGGTCTTGTTTGGTTGGTGGTATGGTATGATTCATTAATGTATTATTCTCTATAATACAATATTTGAGAGCATAATTTTTCTTATGGTATTGTATTCTATGGTTTTGATACATGATTCTTAAATCATGGTTTTATCTAATTTTAAGAATCACCAATTTGGTGACTTTTCATGATTCTCATTATATTACTTTTACTATTATAACCTTATTACTTTTAATTTATACTATAATTAATTTTATAACTACTCAACTACCTATGATAATTTAGAACTAATATTTATTAGTATGCTATGTATAATAATTTAGAACTAATGTTTAAATATTATGGACCTAATATTTATTATGACATTTATACTTACTTATATTATCATATGTTTGAATTATTTATTAATTTTTTAAGTTAATATTTATTAAATAAATATTAACTTCATTATTTTAGAAATATTAATATTATTTTTGATAATATTAAAAAAATTATTTAAAAAATTAATAATTATGAAAATATTTATATTTTTTAAAACTGGAGGGTAATTACATCAGTTTTATAATAAAACTGCACAATATCATATAATTGAATCAAACAGAAAATATTATAAAATCACATACTATCATACAGTCTTCCAGAATATCGTATCATTAAAATCATATTGTACCACTGTACTATATATTAATGAATTATAGACTACCACCAACCAAACAGAGCCTAAGTTTAAAATCTAATTTACAATTCATAAAAATCAAGAACATAGCTAGATAGGAAAAACCTCTCCTGAACCTAAGACAAAAACAAACCAATTCACTTGTTTCTTTGATTAATTTCCCACCAAAAAGCTACATTCCCTAATTCACCACTCAATGCAACCTCATATCTCAAAATAGGCTCCATTTAAGTATTTAAAGAGAGAAATGTAGAAGAACCAAATTCAAAAGAGAAATAATTAAACCGCTTACTTTTTTTTTTGTTTCAATTGGGCATAAATTTTTGTTCCTGAGTCTATCTCTTGATTTCTACCATTTCTAGCCTTCTCTAACCATAATGTTCCCTCAACATAGCTTGAAGAATTCTCTACAAAATTCGGGCTTGTTTAATTTGTAGTCAAACTTGTTCAATCGGTCAATAGTTGCCTAGTGTAGCCGAAGAAGCACCATCACTGCCATCGTGAAGCCCAAAGCGCTAGAAACCCATTATCGGTGGTCACACGCCCAAACACCGCCTCATTTGATCAGAATACATGTCGAAAGGTTTCAAATTCCTCAACCTCGATCTCCTCATTGATGGTTAAAAGATATAAGGAGACTCATTTGGTCATCAGGAGTTTGTCAGTGGTGGTGCTATCGCCGCTCGATGTTGGAGCTAACCAAAATTGAGCTCAAAAGCTCTTGATTGGAGAGAGAAAATAGAAAAAAAAGATGGAGACGACGAAAGAGAGAGATGGCAATTGCTGCTAGATTGTCGGTGAAGAAGCGATGCCAACGACGATGAAGGAGTCGGCATGGTGGTCCGTTTCTGCCTTTCCCTTTCTCTTCTCTTTTTGATTTTCTGCTTTTTCTTTCTTTCTTCTTTTTATAGCTACTACTATTATTATTATTATTATTATTATTAATTTTGGCCATAGTAGTTTTCTAAGAAAATCTAGGACGTTAGGGATGATTTTATTTGTTATTTTCTTATTTGTTACAATAATTCATTTAGTTAAAATTATTAATTCAAAATTTTAAAAATAATACCCATACAATTTTTCTCAATAAATTTCTTTATTAGTATTATTTTTATTTTACAACTCAATTGTTGAGTTGGGGTTAACTATTGACTGTTCCGAAACAACTGTGATCTTTGGTCAACTCTTGACCAATTGTGGTACTATTATCCTATGTGCACACTATTTACAATTCTAAAAGTATTATTTATATCAATATTATTAAAATCGAATCGGACCGATTTAACAGTGAATCATCGGTCTATTCGATTGGTTCAATGTATAAAAATCGGACTAGTTAAAAACGTGAGGAACCAGTATAAATCGGCCAAAAACTAGATAAACCAGTGAAAATCGGCTTGAAATCGAATAAAACCGAATGAAAACAAGGAAAACTGGTTTGAATCAGAAAATCCATTTTTTTGTCCAAAATATATATGCAACAAATTTTTTTGTTGGAAAAAAATAAAATATACATATAAATACAAAATTATTGAAATTTAGGCAATTTTTTTATCAATAAAATAAAAATTATAATTCATAAATATTTTTGAATCTTTGCAATTTTTTTACTATATCTATCTTAAATATTTGTTATGAATATTGAATAACTTGAAAATATTATTTTATTATTAATGTTAGATGTTAAATGTATTTTTTAAAGTATTTTTTATTTTTTTATATAGTTATATTCTCATAATATTTATAGAAAAATATAAAAATAATATTATTTTTAAAAAAGTAAAAATTTGGTTAAATCTATTGAACTTGTCGAATTAAGAACCTTTTGCCTTTCTAATTCTTTATCTGGTCCAATTTTAACAACATTGATTTATATAACCAAAATTTTTGAGGCATTATAAATTTTTGAGGCATTATAGTTAAGTTCTTCACATAATTGCACTGAGATAGGTAGAGAAATGGATACATGGAGTATGATCTCTTTTTGTTTTTAATGTTCATAATACTAATAAAATATTTTATTCCTTCATTTCAAAAACAAATTTATGCATTAGCAATTTATCATTGTCTTGCTATATAAAATTTCGAAAACTTTAATACAAACACTTCTTTGTTTGATACAAAATAATTACACGAGATATAAAAAATAATGTAAAAAAATTGTCTCGCATTGAAATCACTTTTTCTTATTATAATAAATATTTAAAGATATAATATTCATTTTTTGTTTTCTTTCAAAATCCGACCGTCCAAAAGACAAGGATGAAGATGACACCTTCTTATCCTTACTTTTTGCAGTCTAAAGTACAGACTTAATCACGCCTTTGGATCCCTCTCTCGCTCTGCTATGGCCATGGCTGTGGTTGCCTTTTCTTATACTGTATTAAATTTAAAATCCACTTACCCATGCCTTTCTCCATTCCCGCAAACATCAAAAAAATCCCATCTTCGTTTGGCATCCATTAGAGCCGTACAATCTACAGAACCAGAGAAAGCTAAGGCCACTCAAACAAAAACTCAGCAATCCTCTTCTTCCTCCTCCAATGCTCAACCTGCAACTACTGCTCCTAAGGTTCCAAAGAAACCTGTTTATTCAAGTGAGTTTTTTTAAATTTTCGTTTTTGCTAAACAGTCCATAAATAATGTTTTTGTTCTTGATTCCTTAATTTTACTGGACAGTGAAGAAAGGTCAGATTGTAAGGGTGGATAAAGAGAAGTACCTTAACAGCATAAATGTAAGTTTTTTTTTTTAATAAGCAACAACTGTGCCAATGGTGATTAAACATTTAATAGAAATGGACATAAACTGGCAGTGATGTTATTTATAATTCTTCTATGGTTTAGTTTATTAGTTTTTCATTATGTTATGAAGTTGGTGAATTTAGTATCAAAGAAATGTATCAAATTCATAACCAAAAACATAGCTCAGTTCAGCATCTGCTCACAAATAACTCAAAATTATATTTTCTATATCCCAGAGAGAGTTTTTGAGACCTTCATTCCCCTGTAAGTGTGCCAATTGAGCATACAAAATGCTCACATATATGGTTTTTCTGTTTTAGTATTTATCTGTTGGTCACCCACCTTATTACAAAGGCTTGGACTACATTTATGAAGACCGTGGCGAGGTAGATATTCAATCTTTTCTTCTTAGCAATCGTACCAAACTATAGTTTATATCATCCTTTCCTTTTTGGTTTTAATTTTATTGACTATGAAACATATAGGTCTTGGATTTACGAATGTTCGAGACAGGCGAGTATGCCCTTGTAAGTTATTTTATTTGGATTCAATGTCTAGTTTTCTTCAGTTTATTATTACAATATCTGACTTCTTTCAAAATACATAGCATCTGGCTTTTCTCCTGCAAAGAAACATGTTTTAGCATACTTGCGAATGTGTTCTGCATTGAAAATCAATTTTAAAGTATAATCTTTTGAACAAAATTCCTGCATTTCCTTTATATTTGCTTCATAATTACTTCAATTATTATTCTTTTTTCATGCTTTGTATAATTATTTCCGAGATGAACATATTAATGCATTTATTTTCTTCTGTCAGGTTTCATGGGTCGGTATCCCAACTGCCCCAGCTTGGCTTCCTACAGACATGCTTATAAAGGTATTGTTGAGGACACCTTAGTTAGGCTGAACATAGAGTGGGAGTGTTCAAGTTCTGCTAATTCAGTTTTTGAATTGATCTCAACCTCAGTGGATGATAAAAGATCATCTCATGTTCGTACACGGTTATTCTCATTATAAAGAAAAATCCATTGGAATCTTTTTGAGGAACAGATGCAACTACTCATTCATGATGTTGCATGCACAATGAAAATTTCATTGTCGATTCTACTAAGGATTTTTATTGGAAACCATTTAGAAGCTTAACTGAGAAGGTTGCTTATGAGCCTTCTCCAGCATCTATTATAATGCATAATGCGTATTATTATATGTTCTCTGTTTCTTTTGACCATATCATAAAGCATAAATGTTATAATTTTTTCATGCTTCGCAAACTAGGAAAAGGAGTGTGATAGATGGAAGTTTTGGCTACTTACAGAGTTAAACTTTTATATCGGCTCAATCGCAATGCGTAAACTTTTACTGTTACATTTTAGTCACTACTGCAGTTATGTGCAGAACTGTCTTGCTAAAGAATGGCATCAGGTTAGTTAAGATTGACTCTAGTTGATGAGTGAATGATAAAAGTTACAGTACAGAAACTGTTTGCTTTAAGCAGCGTGCTAAAATTATCTAAACAATTAACTAATTGCCGAGCTATTCTTTTCCAAGCATTTATCTTATATTTAATTAACTACTTCTTGTATTGTGCTTTCTTGCAGTCCGATAAACTCGATTATGAGAGATTGTGATCAAGACTTATCAGCCAAAAGCTTCTTTCATTCATTCTGCACATCATTGG